>JARJHM010000698.1:0-169727 GCA_033356055.1 Carex pumila
AAAAGTCTATAAATAGAGGGGTAGGGGTAGAGAGAAAGACTCACTAATTCACGTGTTAATCTGATTACTTTGTTAATCGGTTTTTCTCTCTTCCTTGATTTCGGTTATTTTGAGATTAGGAAAATAATATATTTTGCGAAATCCCGCGGTTTAGCTTTTAAAGCGATACCAAGTAACCTCGGGACACAAATATATTTATTTCGTCCTTTTTCTCGGTGAATAGTGTTTCAGCAGAATTCCGCGGTTTACGGTATTTCTGGCAGAAGAAATAAACCGCTCTCCGGTTAGTCCTGGTGGATAACCGATAGAGGTATCACACGTGTGATACTACGAGTCGATTCCTTCCTTGGTGTAGCTCTTCTCGCTTATTCTGCATTCCAACTGAGATTTGGAATCAAGGTATAAATTGTTATATTAATCTATTTAATTTGTAAATAGATTTAATGCTTTAGAAAATCAATCATGGAGTAGATCTGTAAATAAATTAAATGAGGTTTTGATGCCAAAGGAATACTGAAGGTGGACCGCCTTGGAAGGTTTCCTGACATACCTTGTTTAATTTTTAGCTTAACTTAACTGTAAAAATTTTGTTTTACACACTTCCGCTGTTAAGCTAAATCAATGGGTTTGAACCGTCAAAACCCCAACACATCCTCCAAGAAGATTCGGTGTGAGCAGATGGACGGGCTGATCCCCTTCAAGTCGTTGATCGAATACCCAATTGCGCCTCGATGAAGTCTCAATTTCTCCAAAAGCTTGGCGGTTTGTTCGGGACTCAATTCTGCGTTCACTATAACGGGGAGAGATTGATCTGGTCCAAGGTACTCATACCTGAGGTTGGCTGGTAGAGGTTTGAGTTCAAGAGTGGGTTTCTCTGCCTGGGCTTTGATGCGAGTCGCATCATGCTCCAAGCGGGTTGCATGAGTTTGATGCAGGCTGCGTCCATGTTCTCCCAGTTCAGCTGCTTTCACATCTGCTCTACATGCTTCTGAATTTCCCGTCTCACCTTGCATTTCAGAAAGAAATTCGAAGTGTTCGTTCATACTCTCATTGGTCCTCTCAAGAAGGTAGTCTTTTACCAAATCTGTTAGGCATTCTTCGAGCACATCTACTCGGAAACAAGATTTGATTGAAGGATACTTCATGGCGCGGTCGATTTGAAAACACACTTTCTCTCCTCCGAAGTTCAAGGTCAGCGTTCCTTGAGAAACGTCAATGATTGCGCCTGCTGTTCTGAGGAAAGGACGTCCAAGAATGATGGGGACTTCTTTGTCCTCCATTTCCATGACCACAAAGTCAACAGGTACAAAGTACTTACCAACTTGCACTGGTACATCCTCCACAATGCCAAGTGGTAACCGTACCGAGGAGTCAGCTAGCTGTAACGTCATTCGCGTGGGTCTGAGCTCACCTACCCCCATTCGCTCGTAGATCGTGCGTGGCATGAGACTCACGCTTGCTCCTAGATCACAGAGAGCTTTCCTGATTGTCGCCTTTCCTATGATGCAAGGAATGGACAACTTACCTGGATCGTCCAATTTGGGAGGTAGGTCGTTCTTCAGAATGGCACTGCATTGTTCTGTCAACTTCACCGTTTCATTTCCCCCCAAGCTTCGCTTATTGGATAGAATATCCTTCAGGAACTTGGCATAGGAGGGCATTTGAGTCAAGGCATCGGTGAACGGGATCGTGATTTGCAGGCCTTTGATCACCTCAGTGAATTTCGCGAATTGTGCGTTCAACTTGTTCTCAGCTAATCGTCGGGGAAAGGGCACAGGTGGTCTGTAATGTGCCAATTTCTCAACTCCTTTCCCTTTCTCTTCGTCAGACTTGTCAGACTCTCTTGATGCGGGTCGCACTGTACCATTGTGGGTCGCATCCACAGGTTCTTCTGGTGTCGATGCGAGTCGCACTGTAGTGGTGCCGGTCGCATCAGTGGTGGTGCCAGTCGCATCAGTTAGAATCTAATCAGTTGGGAAAGCTGGTTCATCGTACTGGGTCCCACTCCTCAGTGTGATCGCCTTAGCTTTTCCTCTGGGGTTTGGTTCTGGCTGCGCTAGCAGTTTGTCAGGTTGAGGTTGGCTAAAAGTGACGATATGACTCAGTTGCTCCAACAATTTGCTTTGGGTGGCCATTTGAATTGCCATCGATTGCATTTGTTCCCACATCATTTGGTTCATCTTCCCTTGCTCGTGTGTGAAGTTCGTCGCATAGGGAGGCACATATGGTCTGGAAGGGCCAGCTTGAGGTGCTCGGTTGTTCTGATTGGGGAAGGAGGCGTTTTGGTAGAAATTTCTGTTGTTGCCTCCTCCAGAAGAATTGTTCCAGTTGTTGCCAGATGATGGATTGATGACGGAGTTATTGTTGTTGGTGGGGTTGGTGAAAGGGGGTCTAGGAGCATTGTTGAAAGGTGCAGGGTTGTTTTGAGTCCTATTCCAATTTTGTTGTTCCATTGGATCCTTGGAATAAGATCGGTTGAAGGGAGGTCTAGGAAAGAAAGAAGGTTCATTGTTGAGTGAACTTACCTGTTCGACCTCCTCTTCGTCCTGCACCAATGGACATTGCTCATAAGCATGCCTTTCATCACCGCACATGACGCATGCTTGGGGCTGCTGCTCGACCGCCTTCACACTCAGCTTGTCCATTGCCCTTTGCATAGCATCCAACTTGGCAGTCAGAGCAGTGATTTGATCGACTTCGTACTTGCATCCACCTCCAGGTCGGGTATTATCTCGTCCAGACCATTGTTGGTTCTGCGCCATGTTGTCAATCAAGTTCATGGCCTCCAGAGGTTCTCTCGACATTAGCGCTCCACCTGCAACTGCATCAACAGTGGTTCGAGTACTTTCAGTCAAACCATCATAGAAAGTCTGAATCAACAACCAATCAGGAATGCCATGGTGGGGACATGAATACTGTAACTCCCTAAACCTTTCCCATGCCTCATTGAGGGGTTCATCGGACCTTTGCCTAAAACTGGTCAGTTGGTTCCTTACCTTGACAGTTCTTTTGTGGGGGAAAAACCTAGTGAGAAACAACTTAGACAATTCCCTCCAATTGGTAATGGAATCCCTTGGTAACGACCCTAACCATTTCTTGGCCTTGTCCCTAAGAGTAAAAGGAAATAAAGCGAGTTTGGTGTAATCAGCTGTTGCCCCATTGGTCTTGATGGTTGTGATGCACTCGAGGAAGGTTTGGAGATGAGCATGTGGATCCTCGTGATCCATGCCATTGAACACATTCTGCTGAACCATGTTGACAACTCCTGGGTTGAAGTTCGGTTGTTGACCAGGAATTCTTGGTAGTCTGATCGCGCCTCTGACATCTCCTGCCCTTGGTACATTGAACTCTCGCAAGGTCCTCGGCCTGAAGACATCCATGTCGTCATCAGACTGGTCAGTTAAATCTTCCCTTTCTCTTTCTCTGGCTTCTGCATCCCTGTCCTCCCTGCTCGGATGTTCTGACATTGTCTCTGTGATGCGGGTCGCTTCAGAAGCGATGCGAGTCGCGTCAACTTCGATGCTGGTCGCTTCAGCTGATGACTGAGCAGGGACTGTGTCTTCTGGAGGTGTTTCGTCAAAGAGCGGTCCTCTGCTCCTCAGTTGGTAGGTCAGCTTGTATTTACCTGCAGGAGGGGGTTTGAAAGCCAGTTTTTTTAGTAATAAGGAAGTAAAGCAAAAGAAAAGATATAATTTAAAATCTAGATTAACTAAGACAAGCAAAGATCTAGAAAAGAATTAATAGCCCTTCCCCGGCAACGGTGCCAAAAACTTGTTCGCGTGAAAGTACGCTACAAAGTTTCAGGTACAGCGAGCTGTACCAGTTTAAACCTTGAGTCTACTCTCGACTAAAACTGCAAGTGCACAGTCCTAATCGTATAGTATATCAGGTATCGATCCTCAGGGACGGTCCAATTCGATTCTAAATTCTTACTAATCCGAGTTAGGTACTAGAAGTGTGAAAAGTTGAGTTTGGTTTGTTTATATTTCCTAGTTTCAAGTGACAATTCAATTAATAGTGAATGAAAGCAATTAAAGGTTTTGGTTTTGAACAATGATAAAAGGCGTTCCCAGGGTTTCGGGTTTCATCTCAAAATTTGCCTTTTCTGGACCTATCATACGACTCGCATCATCTCTGATGCGACCCTTATGATGCGGGTCGCATTGCCCTCGAGCTGAGCTGACATGTATTTGTATCTAAGTTGATTTCTTGTGCGAGGCTTCAACCTGTAGCTCTCACCTACTGGTGTCTAACCTAAATTGATTGTCTGGTTTACTAGAGGTATCCATAACCTTTCGATAATGGAAAGTTCATCTCTCGACTACTATTGATCTTAAATCTACCTTAAATACTCAATCACAATTTCAAGATACATCAAGGTCAAATTACTAGAAGAGATGCTATAGACATCTAACAGTAGACAATCAAGAATCAATCAAGCAATCAAGATCAAGCAATCAAATGAATACTCAAACAAAGAATCACACAAGCTCAAACTTAGATCAAAACAACATGCAATTCAAAGACAAAGTTTAGAGACTACATCCTAACCCTAGGAACTAATGATCTACTCAAACATGGTAAAAGAAAGCATAAAAGAGAGAGAGAATAAGCAGATCATGATGAAGCTCGAAGATCCAAGGTGGATTGGAGGTGATCTTGCAATCTTTTCTTCTTCTCCAAGTGATCCTCTTCCAAGCAATCTCCAATCTCTCTCTTCTCTCTTGATCTCTGCTCTCTAAGTGATCTGGAATGTAGAGGAAAAAGCTCCCCAAATTCTGGCATAGGACCTCCTTATATAGGCAACAGAGCTGACTTTGGACTTGTCAGGTTTAATTTGAACTGGGCGGCAACAGTTGATGCGACTCGCATCAGGTGGATGCGACTCGCATCAGGTGGATGCGACTCGCATCATATGGGTCGCAAAGGCTGGGATGAGGGTCGCATCACCTGGTCTTCAAGGCTGTAATGAGAGTCGCATCACCTGGGTCGCAAGGCATGAGTGAGGGTCGCATCATAGGTTCCTGAAGTCTGTCAATTGCCTGATTTTGCCCAATTTCGCCTGATTCCTGCAAAGTAAGAACCAAAACTTAGCAGTACCACATTCTATGAATATTCAATGTAAAAGACACTATTTATTGGTTCAAAACATAGATTTTTGTATGGAAACAAGTAGAAATGATAGGTCTGATAATGTGACAACAATATACCACATCGAAACAGTCATAACTCTGTAAAGCAGCCAAGGCTTGGGTCCGGGCTGTTTCCCAGTTAAATCCAACCCTTTGAAATTGATTTTGGGAAGTTGGGAGTTTCTGATGAGAACACATTAGCTTTAATTGCATTTGTATATTTGATCAATTTAGATTTGATGTGGGTTTGTTTCTCTGCTAGCAATGCCTTAAATACACTACAAGAGTGCGTGAGTTTTCCTAGGTGATGCGTGTCCATAGACTCATAGTCGGCCACCTCTGTCGATGAAAAACCACACGTAACTGCAAATATGAATCCAATCCTATTCAACTTTCCAAATTCCGTCAAGCAAAATCCAACTGATTGTTGGAGAAAAATAATTTACCAGGCTAAAATGAGAAATAGCAACAATCATTTAAGTGTGTTAATCACAATAAATATCCACGAATATTCTTTCCTGATAAATTAAAGTCCGTCACATGTTAATGCAGATCACCTCCAATACAAAATCCATTAATTTAGACGATCTATCTCTGCGACCAAGATCTGAATCCATTTTTAAAGTTCAGTCGGGCTGAGCATCTGGCACTCGTTCTCTTCAATCAGTGCTCATCTACGCTGCTAAACATCACAAAATCTACGCACAACATTCTACCATTACATACAAACCAAGTTATGGAAAATTTGACAAGCTCCTCTCAACATGTGCCTCAATCTGAACCTCAATTTGCTAAATTAATAAAAATCTAGAATATTATTGTAAAATTATTTAAAATCTACAAAATAATTATGTTATTTTCTGTTTCCAAATATGGTGTCCCGCTTTGTTGTTGAATATAAATTGCACATCTCCTATTCTCCTAATATTTCCCTTTGCTCTCTTAACCTCACCAAACCATGTCATCGAACTACATGCGCCTGAAATAAAGACGATATTGCAGATATGTAAATCTTTACCCTCTTATTTTCCACAATTCCTTTCATGTAATAAAAAACAAGTCCCCTTCCCTTGTGTTTCTCATATAATTTTTCTTTTCTTAGGTTTCTTATTCAGAATATAACAGATCAAGATTAACCTAAGTAACATCACTTATTCTTCAAAAGCTCAAGACATGAGCACAAGTTACACATGATTTGCCTCAACTGCATCCGCATTTCCTTCCTGCACAATCTCAACCCCATTACTGGGGCCCGCCACTGCCTCAAAAGCTCCAGCTCCTTCGCCACTGGGACCCACCTCATCAGGTTTGACTGCCGCGTCATTAGTTTTGACTGATGTGTCGCCATCAGCACCCTCGTCCAAGATCGGATTGCTCTTCAGCTTGGGGTGGCGGATTGCAGCCGTGGCCTCAGGCATGGCAACAGGTGGTGGCTGAGGTGGCACCCACCTGCGCTGCGGAACCTGGGTCTGGCTGGTCCCTGCATCATTTCCTGCCGAACTATATGAGAATTGCTTGGACTCGTCAGACTCAGGTCCTGTCTCAGCTATTTTGACGGCTGACTTTTTGCGCCACCATGGCTCTGACGAGGAGTCCGCAGCTGTACTGATCTTGGTCCCATTAAGAGGGTATGATGATGTGGCAGCATGTGTGGATTCTTGGATCTCGGGATTTGAACCGTCATCACTCGAATGCGATTGGGCATACGTGTAAGTTGGTCTCAGATTCGACGCTGGTGGGGCTGTCTCCCATGGCTAGTTCAACATGATGAAATAAACAATTATATGCAAGCATGATATGTATCAATTACAAGGACATCTAATGAACTCTCTCAAAGTATCAATTAGTGGGTACCTACTAATAGTGTATTTTTTTTTCCTTTTATTTTTCCTATTTTTTGGGATGCACATGTTCATGCCAACATTCTGTCTGGTACTACCGAACTAAATGCACTCTCATCTCCAAAAGAGGGAAAAATAACTGCCCAAAAGATAAAAATTAATAAATAAAAAAAGGAATAAACCTTAGTTGCAGGAGCCTTTTCATTCCTGTGTGGTCCCATAGACATCATCTGTGTACAGCCAGTAGTAAAAAAATGAAAGATCTTATTATATTTTGTAATTAATTACATGTGTGAAGTGATAAAAATCACTTGCCAATAGATAAGAACTATAATAATTTTTGACCACCAACATATATAGATCCTTTTTCAAAGGTTTATATATATCTTATATTCAAAATCAAACAATTTGAATGTGATCTAGCATTGCATATAATTTTTCTTTTTTAGTGGAAGCTTGTAGGCATGCAAGTGCAAAATTACCAGGTTCAATGCATTTTCTTTTATCAAGTCAATTGAAATTTTCAGTGGCAAGAGTTCAACACCTAAAAAATAAAAAATGAGTGTTGTGCGAAAAGAAATCAGAATACCTCCATATATGATTTATAGTTTACAGGATCAGTCGATCCAGGGGCCGATGAAGGCCTTCCTGTTTATGAAAAAAATTCACAAAACAACGCTCAATCTATGTCCATAAAATAATTGAAATTGCTACTTTAAAAATGAGAGAGAGAGAGAGAGAGACCATAATCAGCAGTCGCTGTACCATTTGTGTTGACAGGCTGAAAAAGACGAAATGGGACACAATCAACACACAAAAATTGTGACAATGACACGCAAATCAAGTAAAATTTGCAAATCAAGTTATCAAACCTGAGCTCCCCATACATTGCTAACTGGTCCTGATTCAAACAAAGAAATATCAAATAAGTCAAACCATGTCCACAAAAGCATATTTGAAAATATAACCTTGACAGATTAAAATTAGAACTCGATCGATACTAACCATTTCTTGTGGCGGAGTGGTTGAATTGGTCTTCTAATACTCCATTTTCTTTTTTATTTTCAAGTTTTTTTATGGCCTCTCCCATTGATTTCATTTCCTTCACTTGCACATCAAGAGCCCTCATAAATGCCTCAAAGTAGCCTTTCTCTGAAATGGTAAAACAAGGGAGCATTCATTGTAAAAGTCATCCGACAAAATAAATTTTATGCAATGATAGTATCATAATAATACATCCCCAGGATGTTAAAATCAGGCAACTGCAAAAAAGTGAGGCCATGGTAATATGCATATTATAGCGGCCTGCACAATGGACTCGCATCTCTGTTTTTAAAATCCAAACATTTGATCCGAACCATTTATCATGTTCTTCGTATAAATCTACTTACAGATAAAATTTTACATTTTTTTAGATTTTTTACTACTTTTTATAGGTAGAATATCACTTGATTTGAAAAATCTGGATCATCCAAAACAGTGATTTTCCACCTATCTAAAAAATAGTAAAAAAAATCTAAGAAATGTAAAATTGTAAAATTTTGATCTGCAAGTACATTTTCATATGGAGATCATGTTTAACGGTTTGGATGAATTATCTGAACTTTGAAAATAGATATATGGATCCATAGTACAGGTCGATCCGTAATATGCATATTACCATAGTCTCACTCATTGAAAAATTCAACTCCTTTGATGAGCTTTGAAGCATGCACCAATTCCTGTGATTTTATACATACATACATACATACAAGTTATATCAATTTTGTAGATCACACTTGGAATGTTGTATTTCAAAACTGAATCTCGGTTGATAACCACAGTGAATACTCTCCCAGTAATTCAGTTAAACACAAAGTTGAAATTAACTTTCTCCATCTTCAACTTTTTAGTGATCAATTTCTTAAATGAATAACTCGGAAAATAAATACGAAGTAAAGGTGGAACAAAACCTTCATTTCTGGATGAGAGCAAGTCTTGACTAGTCTTCGCCACCAGAGCGGCCGCAGAGGCGGCGGCTTTGGCAGCCTCGGCCACCTCCTCTGCAACTTTTGAGTTTTGCTTCTCTTCTTTCTCAACTTCTTCTTCTTCTCTTTCTGATACCACCTTTTTTATCCAGGCTTTTATTCTCGGTACAACAACTCTCTGCAACACAATTCAAAATACAGAATTGTAAAATTAATTTGATTCTATAGTAAAATTGGGTAGTGAAAACAATGAAACTTTACCTTAAAAAAGACGACGGTACCAGTTCCACCAGCAGCAAGGATACCAGTAGCCAGAACTATGTGGTACCAATTAATCGTTCTCTTTACAACAGCTGGTACCATCGCCGTGGTCGGTTGTGCTGCCGGAATTGGCGCAGCTGTTGCTGGATTCGGCGGAGCCACCACTAAAATTAACAGCCAATCAAATTTTTAGTCTCTTATGCCAAAAGAAACAGCTGTTTACTCTCCTTGCATTTTTTACATTTATAAACATTTATCGATACCTTGAGTTGAGACAGGAGATTCAGCACTGGTACCACTTGTTGGTGATGAGTCCTGTACAAATTTAATTAGTTATCATAATCCATGCATTAAAAAAGAAGTTACTTTATTAATTGATGATTGCATAGACACATATCCTATTACTATGAATTAAAAGAAAAAGAACTTCAACATACAAAGTGTTGAATATTTATTATCATAAATGGGGTCTTAGGGTAAATTCACATACTTATCGGGTCATACTGAAAATTTACAATTGGAAAACTTACAGGTACACGGCGAAAGGCTTCGTCAACCTCTTCTTTTGTTAAACCTTTCTTCTCAAGGAAAGAACGGCGATAAACCACGGGAGAACCCTTTACTCTTGGATGAGAAAGAAACCTAACCGCATTCTGCACCTGGTCCTCCCTTATCGGAGCTGGGTCCACAAATGCGGGTTTTTCTGGTGCCGGGTTGATTGCCTCTTCCATTGCATCAGTTTTCTCCCCTTCTGTACCTATCAGTAGGAACTATTTGGGTTAAAATGGTAAAAATCAAGGAAAAAGTTCCTTTCTTTATTGGTCAACACTGGTACACCACTAAATCGGTACAAACTGATTGGTACTTTAGTATGCCATGCGGTACCATATCGGGTGCATTCCCAATACCGATTCGAGTAAAAGGATACTGTTTAGGGTAAACAGAGGTGTTGTCAGCCGCAATAGGCCTCAATCAATTTTTAATTTCTTAAAACGAAAGCACAAAAATTGGGATGAAAAGCGAATTTCGAACCTGGGATTTGTTGATTCTCAGGTGGAGATGGGGTTGATTTAGTCGCCATGATTTGCGACAAGTGAATTTCCCTCGATTGCTCGCTCAATTTTATTGTTTATTTTATCTTCTTTTTCTCTTTTCAATTGGAACGGAGAAAGGAAGACTATACAAGACTCGCTAATCAGACCGAATTTCTTCTGTTCAATTTCCACAAGTTCCCAAAAAACTGGATATATCCATTTATTAAGTGCTTACAAAAAAATATATATCAATAATTAGTTATCTCTCAAAAAAATACATACCATAAGTAACGAAACCCGTAATATAAGTATTCTTTATGTTTTATTCAAATAAAAGAAAATATCACGCCTTTACTAAAATAGTGATGGGTAGTTGGGTACCTAAGCTTTATGGCACGGAGAAAAAGAGTATATCTTTCTACTTATTTTGCGCTTTTGGTACACCGCCAATGTACCCCGTCAGTGACCCCCTGGTTTTGTCAGGCACATAATTTGTCCTTTTTTTTCAATATTTTCCAAGAAAGCAATCCAATTAATTTGTCAATTTAACTGATCTGTAGAGATATACTTTAAACTTTACTATTTTGTATCTAAAAAAAATATATATATAAAATCACATCCCAACCCGCCACTGTCAGGACGGTTCTCTTAATTTTTTTTTTAAGGTTTTTTTTTAAATAGAATTTTTTTAATTTTTTAAATTTTTTGTATTGAAATATTAGAAATGTTAAATATATTTCTTTAAAAATAGATGGAGTACAATATAATTTGATTTATTAGAAAGACTGCAACAGATAATCCGGATCAATATTTTCCAGGCCGGATTTTTCGCGGCCGTAAGAAAAATTAATATATTTTTTTATGTGTTATTGGAAAACAATAAAAATGCTTAGATTCTGAGTTATTGATTCCGGTTCAAAAGTCACTTCTATGTAATCTAGAAAATATTGTGATCCTTCTATAACATTTAATTTATGAAAAGTTGCATTTATTTTTGAAAAAAAATAAAAACTTTAAGTTATTTAATAATTGTTATTAAAAAAGAATTCTCAAAATAGATACAACTTTTTATAAATTAAATGTCCTAGAAGGATCACAATATTTTATAGATTACATAGAAGTGACTTTTGAACCGGGATTAATAACTCAAAATATAAGCATTTTTATTTTTTTCCAGTAACACATAAAGAAATATATTAATTTTTCTTACAGCTGCGAAAAATCCGGCCTGAAAAATATTGATCCGGGTTATTTGTTGCAGTCTTTCTAATAAATCAAATTATACTGTATTTCATCTATTTTTAAAGAAATATATTCAACATTTCTAATATTTCAATAAAAAAACAAAAAAATTCTGTTTTTAAAAAAGAAAAACACAACCTTAAATATATATATATATATATATATATATATATATATATATATATATATTAAGAGAACCGCCCTGGCATGGGCGGTTTGGTTGGGGTGTGGCCCGCCACACACCTAGACAGTTTGCTTGATTTTTGGACCGCCTCCGTTTCAGGCGGTCGAGGCATTTTTAATAAAAAAGGGTATGTGGTGTTATTTTTTTAATTTTGTTTTTTTTGAAGGGTATTAATAAAAATGGCCGCTAAAAAGACAAATTTGAAGTAATATGTATTTAAAAAAAAAAAAACCAATTTAATTGATTTGGTAGCTTTGATTCTCATCACATAAGAAAAAATTTTACATTCTATTCTTATTAACTTTAAAATCCTCATTCTATTGAGGAAACAACTTTATAACGAATGTCAAAATTAGTACATGGTTAAATTGAAATTATGAAATTGTAAAAGAACTAAGGATTCAAAAACATTCTGATAGATGTACATTTTAGTCTAAAAATAATAAAAAAAATTCACAACAATTCAGTTATCTATTTTTTATCAAATGTAGTGTCATTAACAAATTTCAATTTGAATCATACTTTAAAAATAGTGTTACATTATTTCTATAATATTTGAAAAGTATAACATTACTAATGTTATTTTAGAAAAATAAGCTTGTCATCATCTTCTCTCCACAGGCTCAAATATACAAATATTGTTCTATATGCATCAAGTAGTATATTATATATAGAGTATTATTTATAACTTCCACCGAGTAGAATACATTGCAAAATCAATCTGTGTGTACCCCTAAGAAAATTGAATGAGAAGATAGGGATCTGTGAAACACTGGTAGGAAAACTACAGGAGTGATGGTCGTGGATTTGTTTTTCCGAGTGAACAACTTTTTTCTTTTTGGAAGTGTTGCAACTGCACCATTTTTAAAACAATATGATAAGGATCGCCAATCACCGTACCAATAACTTCAATTTATTAGAATACATTCTTTAAAATAACATATATTAAGACTCAGTAAATAGCGAGGCATTCTAACCACGGTTATTGAGAGAGAAAAAAAAAAACCTTATCTGCGGACTTCACAAATAGTAATAAAAGATCTTTGACATATGGTTAACTTCATTGATTGTTTACCTTTTTTCAATAAATAAATCAGCCATTATATAAATGAAGACATGACAATCTGATTCTTCCCTAGTAATAGACGACAATGTTTTACCAAATAAGACAGCATTACTATTTATTAGTGTTTTAATATTGGGTTTATATGCGGTATGTAGAAAGCTACCATATACCGCATATAAGATTTGCGACCGCATATGCAAATTTTTATGTAGATTTTAAATAATAATTTATATATATATATATATATATATATACAAGTATACAATCATATGTGATATAAACTGCTGTTAATATACTCTAAATCGGTATTTTATTACTTTTAATATACTTTAAACCAGTATATTTATTACTGTTAATATACTCTAAACCGGTAATATGCTATAAACTGCATATTCGGACTGAATATAGATTTTCTATTCAGATTGCAACTGAATATTCAGCTGAATAGACCGAATATTACTACACTGCTATTTACTAATAAGTACCAAATGGTTGTGGATTGCTCAACACAATGGTTTTCAATATGATTGTATGGTTTTAGAGGATCTCTGATATTTAGATGCATGTATACCCCTAAAAGACACTCTTTTAATTGAATTAATTAGGACAGCTACCTTTTAGATAATATGATTAGCAAGAAATAAGTTATGCTTTAATGATTCTTCCATTCCCTCACTAACTATTATAGGAACCTCTATTATTTCACTTGCTTCCTATTGGTGCAAAGTCAAAAATGATGATATTTTTTTTAAACTAACCTTGCTTTTGCCTATGGATGTTTCTCCCTTGGCTCAGGTAGGCGATCTGATAATTTAGTCAAATTTCAATAGGGATACCTTTCAGAGAATACTCCCGGATTTGGATCAGAGGAGTCGAGTCTGTTAGCCTACCTGAGGGGTAGAGTTGAGCTCGCTAGAGATACTAATATGTTGCCCTCTAATTCAAATCCTGCCTCCCCTGCATCCTCTTCTTCTTATTCTCCTAGTACTTCATCATATGCTAGTTTTACGAGGGCTTCCTACTCTACTTGCTCTAGTGACACTTAGTTCTTTGTTATGTATTGCTTAGATATTGTTTTGCCTTTACCTAGCTATCAAATGTCTTTTATATTTGTTGTTATCTAGTTGCTTATGTTTTGTTGTAAGAATTCTACTTCTATACTTTTTGAATAATAGAATTGCCATTCCATTGATTATCGTAAATAACTATCCATGTTTCAATATGAAACAGGGGGGTTACCCACTTTTATCAAAAAATAATAATAATAAGTACCAAATGGTGAGCGGAGCAATCCGTATTTTGAGTTAATTTTCAAACTGCGCAATCAAAATTCAGATTCTTAATATTAGTGCGGATTTAAATCGGACGGTTCAAATCTTAACTCAAAATGAAGTTACTCGAGAGGATACGAATTCGGGCGAGCGTGGAACCGTGGGGTCTTATTATATCGATAAACGATGGAGAATGAGAATCAGTGCTCATTGTATAAAGAAAAATAACCAACAGCACGTTGGTGTGCATTTCAAGGCTTCAAATTGATAGAACATCATCCGATACTTAGCGGGTCGGGTTCAAATAAGGTTCACCAAATCAGGTAGCTGGTAGCCCCCCATAAGGGGCCGTAAACTCAACCTAAAATACTCACATTGTAATAATATAAATTGTTGTAGACTTGGACACATCGTTGGTGCATAAAAGAAAAGAACAAATTAACTAAATAGCTTAGTTTATGTTGTGTGCTGTTCTGTCACTTGTGTGTGTGTGTGAGAGAGATGGAACTAACCAGCCTTAATTAAAAAGATAGATGCCATTTTTTGTACATTTTTTTCCGAACAGAAACAAAACAAGGGACTCAATAATATAAACTTGATAAATTAGTAGTAAGCCTAAGCCTTCATCTCAATTTAAGAGAGGCCGGCACATACAAAGATTAGATTCACATAAAATAAAACCTCAGGAAACAACACAACCCCTATTTGTAATTGTACAACAAAACAACACATCAAGCTAACCTAGCTATGGTTGTTCTGCATATAACCCCGGATAATACTAAAATTCATCTATATCAACCCCTTGAAACAGCAACTTTCAAGGGCATATAAACAAATTTCCAGGTTATCAGGCCCTGTTGGAGGAAGCACAATTTCTATGGGGCACCCCGAAAAGAGGGAAGCATCTCTTCAGGCCCTTCTCTTGTACAGGGACTGGATTGTAAGAGAGAAAGAAGGCAGGGTCTTCATCTAAAGACTTCTTGTAACTCTCTAGGATCGACACTATTTTGTCAAAATCAGGTCTTTTTAAAGGATTACTGGCCCAGCATTGGTTGATGAGGTGGCTTATTGCAATTGGACAAGATGTCGGCATAGGTGGCCTTGCATTCTGAAATTTTAAAAGTAAATTTCAGAATTTGACAAGTAATATACAGTGTATTATAAAAACACGAATAGAACCATACATGTACCTTTTGTGCAACAGCAAAAGCGGCTTGTTCAGGCGTTAAACCATTAAAAGGTACCAGACCTGTTAAGAGTTCCCAAAGAACTACCCCAAAACTGTACACATCAACCTTCTTTGTGTGACTTTTCTCTTTTATCATTTCTGGTGCCATCCACCGGTACGTACTCGCAAATCCCTTAGTTGTACCACATTCTGACTCCACGCATGAAATACCAAAATCTGCCACCTTCACTGACATGTCATCTCCTAGGAGTATATTCTCTGATTTTAGGTCCCTGTTTTCATTACACATAGCAGTCAAGGTCTCAAACTTCAAATATATTATGTCAGTAAATTTGCTAAAGATAGCCTATTATCCAAAAAGTTGCATGAAACCCCTCCCATTTCATCATTTGCAAAAATAATCCTTCCTGATGTGAAATTGAAAGTCACTTCTCTTATTTGAATCTTAATGGCACACATTCAGACATTCTTTCAATCTAACCAAGCAAGTACCCATCAAAACAAAGCTTTTTAGACAAGCTTCCTTTAGAGCCATATTTCAAATATGAACAGTTAAACCAACTTCATAAAGGTTATTTGTGCGATTTTTGATAAATTTTTACACCATGAAGGCTAAATAGATAAGTAATATAACCTGCGCGAGTGAGGCTATGGTAATATCCATATTACACAATGGCCCACACTATGGACTCGTGTCTAAGTTTATAAAGTCCAAAGAGTTGATCTAAACCATTCAACATGATCTTCGTATGAAAATGTACATGCAAACCAAATTTTACATTTTTTAGAATTTTTTTGCTATTATTTTAGATAGGTAGAAGAAAATTCTGGACCATTCAGAAGTAGTCATTTTATACCTATCTAGAAAAATAGTAAAAAATTATAAAAAATGTAAAATTTACCCTCCAAGTACATTTTCATATGGAGATCATGTTTAATGGTTCAGATTGCCTGTTTAAACTTTGAAAATAGATATATGAATACATAGCACAGGTCAATTTGTAATATAAATATTACCATAGCCTCACTCTAACTTGCTTCACAATAAGAGATTCTTGCATTACAAAATTGACAATGACGGGGCTTATGAGAGTTTCATGGTAATTTGTGAATTCATTTTGCAAAATTATGCACTGGAGATGTGCACAAAACATTCAGTATTTCCGCAACAAAAATTAATAATTTACCCCTACCTATGTAAAATTCCTTGTGAATGGAGATAGTTCATGCCTCGAGCTACATCAAGCGCTATTTTTAGAACCATCTCAAGAGGGAGAGAATTGGGGCCTTGTTTGTGAAGGTATTTTCTAAGAGAACCCCCTGACATGTACTCCGTGATTATGCAAAATACAGGGGGTCTCTTGCAAGCCGCCACAAACTATCAATAAAAAAAGTAAAACAAAAAACAATTATTCCAAGTGATAAATAATCACGTCAAGCAAACTTTCATCTAGTGAGTTTTAGCCATTAATTGTGGCTGGTAGTTAAACTACTTAAAATAAGTAAACAACACAAACAAATAAAAGAATAAGAAGCAAGCAAACAAAAATTAAATAAATGGATAAGGATGCATCAGCTTGTTATTCAGAGAAATGAAAGTAGTGTTGTTTGATAAAAAAGGACTGCTGCTTGAGCTGTGTATATCCAACAAAGATATCTATATTCAATGAATTGAAAAATTTCCTATAGTAAGAACCAAAAACATGACGCGTTTACAAATCTAGAGCCCAGGTGGAAAAAAAAAATTCAATAATGGGCCACAAGTGTGCCTATTTAGGATAGGTGCATATTTTCCGCACTAGTATTACTTTTCTCATACTTACTGTACACCCTTGATACTTTGTATAGCAGTTCCATTTGCAGTTTACCTCAGAATGGGTGATGGTGTTTACTTAATTTTTTGTCATTGATTTTACCTACTCCACATGTAACACTCTTGATTGCTAGGGAGGTAAAAAGGACAATTAATTACAAACGTCAATAATCACTCTTTGCATATATGTTCAATAAATTTCATTTCTTTCCTGAATAAAAAGAAAGAAGGTTTATGGAAAAGGAAAAAAATGAACCAAAAATAAAAAAAAATGTTTTTAAATAAATTCAAAGATGCAGTAAAACTATAAAAATAGTCTAGATTTCAACAAAATCAAGTTGAACAAATTTTCCATCAAACTTTAGGAATGGAACGGGTGTTGACGATCTGTGCCATTAATTATCATCTACACAGTCAAATCTAGTGTTTTACTTGTGAGAGTTCTTTTTTATCCATTGGATGAAGAGGCAATAATAATTGAACAAGATATAATTAAAAGATATATTAAGTATATTTAATAAAATGATTCCATTATACTTTTGTAACTCAAGCTGTGAATATATTAGCTAAGACCATCATGTCTAACTAATTAAAATCGGTAATTTGAGAATTTTATAAACATTTTAATAATCTATATAACCATTAATTTTCAATGTCCTTGTGAAGATTCTATTGACACAGATTTTAAATATTCCTATGCAAATCTTATTGACACAATAATTATTATAAAAGATTTACCAATTCCCACCTCATATAAGATTTGAAATTTAAATAAAAAACAATAGTTCAGAGCACCTGTCTAAATTTGAAATAGTGTAATTAGGGACATCAGAATATGGCACATATTAATATATTTATGACTCGAAACTTTCTTCAGCCTGACAGACATGTTATCAGACCTTCAATAATGGGTTGAACACAAAATAGTAATATTTAAATTTAGTCCATTATTAATTATTTGAAGTATGTTGAATGAGTATTGCGAAAACTAATACAATACTTGCAAGTAATATATAAGAATGGATAGATTAAGTCTACTGGCTTTTTCCTTCTTATTTTTTTTTGCAAGTAGTTAATCTGGACTGGACTATCATTCCAAATTTAAGAAATTACCAATCTATCCCTAATCTTCACAGTATTAAATATCATGATTACTTTCCATACAAATTAAAATGGTGAGCACCTTTTGACTTGCGTATACATGTCACCAACTTTACTCTGATTGATAGGCCTTGCCACTAGATAATGATAAACTATTTTGATTATCCTAATGGGATATTAAACAATTGACACTATGAATTGAAGATCAACAAACAAAACACATAAATAAATAAAATTACCTTGATAATATTTGTATGCCTCAACCGAAACAACAATCCAACCTCTGAAGTGAACTGTTGCTCTAGTTGTGCTGCAAGAGCGGCATCCTCTTCGGGTTGACTTATCATTTTAATGGCCACCTCCCTCTCTTTGTAAATCCCATGGTAAATCCTACTATACCGGCCTGATGCGAACCTATTGCCGATCAGTAATTGTGACATGTCGCAACTCCATTCGTCCTCTCTGCCTCCTTTAATGGCCCCACCAGACGAGACCAGATATTTTGACCAAGATATTGCTCTTTTGTACTCGCCGAGAGAAAGCCTCCTCTCCAGTCTCCGAGTAGTACCTCCTTGGTTTGGTTTGAGACATTGCAAGGTTTTCATATTTGATTCAAATTTGAAGAGTTTAAATTGGGGTAAGATGAAATAGCAAGTGGCTATTGAACTTGATATAGCATGTTGCCTAGTTAGTATAGGTAAATCAAATTGATCTAAGCAAAATAAAGGAAACCCAATTCGGAATAGAGAGTATCATGGCTAATATCCAAATTTGGCTTACAAGAGCAACATGATAAAAGGGAAAGGGAAATCAAGAACGAATCCTATTTTCAATAAATTCTGAATAGGGAATCTCTCCTAGTTATGAATTTCCTTTAATTTACAGTGAAATTCGGGGTATAGAACATGCTTATTAGGTTGGTAAATCCCGCTGCTTCCATTGACAAAGATCAAATAGAGTACTTACCGATAGGATATCAAAACAAAAATCTGAAAGATAATTATGATTTAGAGTTTTTTTGAGCTAGTGGATCGATTTATGAACTGAAAAGCAACAAAAAGAGAAAAAGAAAAAAGGAAGCAATTCGAGTTGGGTGTGGACTGGAGACACAGTATCTGCTTGCCAACTACATTTCTCCTCTCCTCACCGTTTTGAGCTCGACAAAAATCGGTAGAGAGGTCGACATAAATGGAGATAGATTAGATCGAGAGAGGAGAGAAGTTGATTAATTAACTAAGGATTGATTGATCAGTGAAAGAGCAAGGAGGGATGAGAGAGATGTTTTGTTTTGTTTGTTTGGATGAGTGTTTTATTTTATTTTTATTTTTTAGTTGTTGTTTAAGGAGGATAACGTGGGGGGTCGATGGGATTCGGGGGAGTTAGTTTCCCGATTTGCTAATTTTACCATATTGCCCCTCTTAGCACGCACCGAATATCAATGGTAAATTTCGGTAGAGGTCGTTAAATTTGATATTTTGAACGGAATATTCTGTTAAAATTTTGAATGAAATGAGCATATTCTGTTATATTTTAGATGGAATGAGAATATTATGTTAATATTTCAAATGAAAAATTTATAAGTTGAATTAATTGAAACAAATTAAAAATTTAATGGATATGAAGAGACAAATTAAATTTAAATAATCAACTCATAACAGAAAATAAAATTTAGTGACCTCTAGTAAAATTTATCTGAATAAAATTATTGCTACTTAATTTATTTTTTTTCCTCTGATTTAGTTTAGCGGTGGCTAAAAGCCTACAAAAATTATAAAAAAGATCATAAATAATAAAATGATGTAAAACAAAAATTAACAGGAATTCGATGTTGTTTGCGTGTTTTTCATTGCCAATTGATGTGGTTTTTCTTTCCTGATTGTACAGTGTAATTTGTTACTTGCAATAAATTGTAAATTTAATTAGGGTTGAAGTTGTGCATCAATAGAAATATTCAATAAGCAAAAAGCTTACGTGAGATAAAAATTGAATACTTTGTGAAAAAAAAAACAATATTTAAGTTATACAATATTTAAACAAGCAAAGCTTTTTTTTTCAATTCAGTTTATCTCATAAAATAGTAATAATACATTGTTTAGAGGATGGTGTTAATCTTTTCTCTGAATAGTTCCGGAGATTTTTCAGTAAAAAAAATATATGCCAAAAGCTTTTATGTCAAATTGTAGTAAAAATAATTATTTTTATTATACCGAGAATTCATAAGAATTTATTGAGAAATAATAATTAAAATGAACTTATTACTTTTGTAGTTTTATTTACTTTATCAATTTAACAATTGGTAAAAAAAAATGCATTTTATGAAGGTGAAACAATATAAGTAAAATAAAATAACTATATATCATGTATTAAACACAGCATAATGAAAAATGTTGCTAACATTTATTTATCAAAACTTGAACTCTACAAAAAATACATAGCATAAAAAAATATTTCCTTTTAACAAACATAATACAATTTATTTTGTCAAATTTTACCTATTGAAAATAGCAAGATACGTCGATAAAATGAAAGTTGTTTAAGATAAATGGTTAATTTTCTATTTACTCTGATAGATTTTTTTAATTTTCTATTTTCCTTTATATTCTTTGTTATATCTAATATACCTCCTAACTCTTGTCTAATTTTTCTATTAACCTATACAGTTAATTATTTATAATTAATTATTGTCAGATTTTTTTATGTTTCCATTATACTCTTTTTTTATCTTAATATCTTTTATACTGACAAACACACTGTATAATTGATTGCAAGTCACAACAGATTTTAAACAAATGGCTTCATGTGCTGTTCAGAAAAAGATTTCAAACAAATTAATGTTAAGCGACTTTAGTACGGTATATATGCATGATTTATCACATCCAGTCTACCAGAAAAATGCAAATGAACAGACTGGAGCTATGTTGCATAGATACGGATACGATATGGATATGGTGATACGGCAATTTCAAAAATAAAGGATACAATACGGCTATTAATATATTTTTTTATGAGATAGGCTACAGTGAGTTGCGAAGTAAAGCGATTATTTTACTTTACGCTCATATTTTGTAATTTTAAAGTTCAAAACATCGATCCGAACCGTTCATCTTGTTCTCCGTATTGAAATGTGCTTGGAGACCAAATTTTACATTTTTTAGAATTTTTTTTCCTATTTATTAAGCAATTTTGAAAGTCGCTGATCTGATGGTCCATAAAATTTTACTGTTTTTCACTGTTCATAGCAAAACAACAATTTTTAAAAATGCTTAATAAATAGTAAAAAAATTCCAAAAAATGTAAAATTTGGTCTCCAAGCACATTTCAATATGGATTAGACATCTAACGGTTCAGATCGGTCATTTGGACTTTCAAAATAAAAATACAGCGTGAAGTAGAAACGCATTTTACTTCGCAACTCACCGTAGCCCATCTCTTTTTTTATTATTATTTTATTTATTATATTTATATAATTATAATTTAAATCAAATTTGTAGAGAAAATTAGTTAAATACTATATTTATCTAAATAATAACACATGCAAACTCTAGTGTAGTGGCAAGAATTTTAGCATCAATAGAATCCAACTGGGTTCGAATCCCGCCTCCAGCAGGAAAAAAAGTGCGCGGTGCGTGGTCCAGAGGCGCGGTCCACGGGTGCGGTGCGCGGTCCACAGGTGCTAGGATCATGTGCGACCGTATCTGCGAGTGTCAACTGAGTATCGGCGACCGTATCAGTTGAGTAAAGATACGCCACATAAGCCGATACACTAGCTGACATATTGGAGCCGTATCGGGTGCGTATCCGGATCTAATACGCGTGTGATACGGATACGGGGCCTAAACTCGCGTATTGGGGTAACATAGGATTGGAGTGAAACTCTACAATAGAGAAACAAAAATCACATCCAGTCTACCAGAAAAATACAATTTAAAAGAAGCATACTATAATTTAGCACCATATCTAGTCTATCAGAAAAATATAATCGATTAAATTAATTAATACAATAAAATAAAATACAATTCAACTCCATTTTAGATGAATAGTTAAGAGTGGAATCAAAATTGTCCGAAAGATACTTAACTAGAGCGAACAAGAAATTCTTTAGCATGAAAAGGTTTCCCTCTACACCGTAAAGCAATAAAAAATTTACCGAAAACGAGAGAACAGGTAAAAACACAGGAGGTGAAAAGAAAACAAACAATAACATAGGAGAAGAACAACACAAAATCAAGATGAAAAAAAAATAAGAAGAGAGAAGAAAGACCACTTTCCAAAGAACGTAGAAAAAAAAGATAAATTACTTATTTTTGAAAATATTTTTGTCTTTATTAATTAAACTAGAGATTTAGTTATAGTTAAATTCAGAATTATCGTGTAATGGATAAAAAAAATATATATTAAAGTGTTCAGGAATATATAGAAAATTAGAAAATATATGAAAAATGAACCCTAAGCGGAAAAGGCTATCGAATGGCATATTTGTTATTTAGAGGTTTAGAAAGGGCATTTTAGACCAGAGTTATGAGTTACGAGAGAATCAATAAAATAGGTGTATTAAATAGGAGAGAGCGTGGGACCCACAACAGCATGATGCCTGAGAGGAGCTGTCGGACAGGCCGTATACTCTCATCCGTATACGGATCCGGTAATGCTAAGTTGCTAACTAATCGAAAGGGCATCCCGCATTTTAATATATAACTTATTATATTGTACTGTTCACAGCACCTGGTTCTCTCCGTACACTCCCCAACTCTTTCAATTCATTTTTTTATCAAGTCCGTACTATATATTTTCTTTGAATCCTATTCTCTGCTTCCTGGTTCCTACGATTTGAGTAATCATTGATTCTGTATAAAGCTATGGTTAATTTTGTTAAAAAAATTGGCTGCCTGTTGTGCTCTAGGTAGCACAATTTTACTGATATATTGATAATATGGGATGAGATGATGGTAATAAAATATTTTATAACTATGCAACAAGTATAATAGAGGATAAGATTGTGTTTGAGTAAGGCATGGGTGTTATTAATAGCATAAGGTTATTCGTACTAAATCTTGATTTAAGTAGTTCAGTAAATCGGTTATATAATGAACTTGTATAATACTAATTTTTACTATTTTTATAATTTATGAAATATGACAAAAATAACTTAAAAATAAAAGAAAATTGTTAACATTTTAGGATATTTTTTGTCATCTTTTATAAATTATAAAAAATAGTAAAAAAATTTCAAAAAAAAAATAAAAGTTCAGTATTCTACAAGTTTATTATATAACCAATTTATTGAGCTACTTAAATTGAAATTTGAAATTTATATGATAGATTTTTTAGGCCGTAGCACGGATAACCTTATGTTATTCGTAGCACCCAAGCCTTACTCATTATGTTTTAGGACCTGTTCAGTTGCCACTGTGTCCGTAGGAAAAAGGAATTCACTTAGAGTGAATTTTTTTTTCCACGTGCACAGTGTTTTGGCCATTCAAATTGGATCTGAATCCAAGCCCATTTTTATTCCCGTCTGGCAGCCGAACATGCCCTTATAGAATAATCAATGATAGGAATGTGTAGTTGAGGTTATAGGCGGACTTATATATATATGGGTCAATTTACTCTCATTTTTTTAGTTTTTTATTTTGTATTTATATATGATTTATTATATATTTTAGAGTAAAATGTCATGAATACTGTAATTTGACTCCGTTCTCAGCATGTAAATTTTATATTATTGGTTCCTAATCTCCATAGTTTAAAAGTCTAACTCTGCTTCTGATTGATATTATGCATTAACACTAGGGGTGAAAACGGAGCGGATACGGAGCGGATAATGCTGATACCATATCCGCATCCGTCGGATAATGAGCGGATACGGATACGGATACGGATAATAAACGGATATCAAAATTCAAAACCAAATCCGCCTTAAATGGATACGGATACGGAACGGATAGTCTACGGATACGGATTCGAATACGGATATAAAACGAATAATGATCGGATAAT
This sequence comes from Carex pumila, assembly GCA_033356055.1. Taxonomy (NCBI): domain Eukaryota; kingdom Viridiplantae; phylum Streptophyta; class Magnoliopsida; order Poales; family Cyperaceae; genus Carex; species Carex pumila. The sequence goes on from JARJHM010000698.1 coordinate 24,099, forward strand.
TAAGATATATGAACTTCTAAGATACAAATATTAATTAAAATATTAAATATAAATATTAATGAACTTATAAGAGATGGGAGATAATCTATTCATATAATATATATATATATCAAATAAGTGTATGGTAATAAAAGATGTTGTGGTGTAGTGGTTTGAAGCTTAGTCTAAAGGCATTGAGATGTGAGGACATGGATTCAAATCCCATCTATAGCAAATATTTATTTCTCTTTTATATGAGTCTGGCCAAATTATCCGAATTCGGATAATTCGGATATCCGCTCCGTTTAGGACTCCCTATCCGAATCCGTATCCGGATCTTTTATGGATTTTCGAAAATTATCCGAATCTGTATCCGGGAATTATCCGAATCCGGATTCGGATTATATCCGAATTATCCGGATTCGGATTATATCCGAATTATCCGGATTCGGATTATATCCGGATACGGAGCGGATATCCGCCGGATAATCCGGCTCCGTTTTCACCCCTAATTAACAATGTTTCTTTTGTATCGGTTTTAATATAGAATTTGTAGCGAAAAGTTAAATATAAGGTGGTGTGTAGTTGACATTTAGATTTCAAGGAACTTTTTTATGAAAAGGAATAGTTTTTTAAGGTTTGTTGTAATTTTAAATTTTACAATGTAATTAATAGTTTCAAATTAATGAAACAGGTTTTTGCCTTTTTTTTCCAAAAAAGAAAAAAAGAAAAACCATGGTTATTTTCTTAGTTCAATTTTGTAAGATTGTAAAGAGGATTTGATTCAACTTACAAAATTAAAAATTTCTTGCATTAATTTTAACAATTAACAGCACAGTTGGTTATATTGTCAATTTGTCAGTAAAGTTTGTTGAACAAAAAGTGTTACCAGTGGTTTGCCCCACTTAAAAGTGCAATGGTTTTTGGTCTCGTTTGTGCTCCGGGTGCATATGGAAAGTCTGTGCCTCTCTGCCTGTCTGCCATTGTGGGGTCTCCGGCCATTACTGACAAGAAACTTTGAGACAATCCAAACCGCCATGTTTTCCCACCTACATCTGACTTGTTGATTGATAGTTTGATATTCGAATTTTTTTTAGAAACCATAAATAATTAAATTATTTTTAGGGAACCAATAAGATTACTTTTTTTTTTTTTAAAAACCATAAGGACCGGACGGTCCGTCCGGTCTCAAAATCATTTTTTCCCCAGACCGGATGGACCATCCGGTCTCACTTTTTTTTTTTTTTTTTTTTTTTTTAAAACAAATTTTTTTTTTTTTTTTTTTGTATTAAAATATTAGAAATGTTGAATATGTTTCTTTGAAAATAGATGAAATACAATATAATTTGATTTATTAGAAAGACTGCAACAAATAACCCGGATCAATATTTTTCAGATCGGATTTTTCGTAGCTGTAAGAAAAATTAATATATTTTTTTATGTGTTATTAGAAAAAAATAAAAATGCTTAGATTCTGAGTTATTGATCCCGGTTCAAAAGTCACTTCTAGGTAATCCAGAAAATATTGTGATCCTTCTAGAACATTTAATTTATAAAAAGTTGTGTCTATTTTTGAAAAAAAACAAAAACTTTAAGTTATTTAATGATTATTATTCAAAAAGAATTCTCAAAATAGATACAACTTTTTATAAATTAAATGTCCTAGAAGGATCACAATATTTTCTGGATTACCTAGAAGTGACTTTTGAACCGGGATCAATAACTCAGAATCTAAGCATTTTTATTTTTTTTTAATAACACATAAATAAATATATTAATTTTTCTTACAGCCACGAAAAATCCGATCTGAAAAATATTGATCCGGGTTATTTGTTGCAGTCTTTCTAATAAATCAAATTATATTGTATTTCATCTATTTTCAAAGAAACATATTCAACATTTCTAATATTTAATACAAAAAATAAAAAAAATTCTGTTTAAAAAAAAAAAAAAAAAAAAAGTGAGACCGGATGGTCCATCCGGTCTGAGGAAAAACTGATTTTGAGACCGGACGGACCGTCCGGTCCTTATGGTTTTTAAAAAAAAAAAAGTAATCTTATTGGTTCCCTAAAAATAATTTAATTATTTATGGTTTCTAAAAAAAATTCTTGATATTCTCTATTTATAATTACGACAATAATGAAATGGATTACTTGCTAGTGATACATATTATATAATAGAAGGGTAAATTTCGCTCTAGGTCACTAAATTTTATTATTTGTCAGGAATTAGTCACTCGAGTTTGATTTGTCCATTTTGAGTCACTCAACTTTGTTATTTATTCCAATCAAGTTCCTCTATATTTTTCCATCCAAAATTTTAACGGAATATGCTAATTCCGTTAATATTTTGGATGGAATTAGTATATACCGTTAATTTTTTAGACGGAATGGGAATATTCTGTTAAAATTTTGAATGGAAAAGTATAGAGGAATTTGATTGTGACAAATAACAAAGTTGAGTGACTCAAAATGAACAAATCAAACTTGAGTGATTAATTCGTGACAAATAACAAAGTTTAGTGACCTACAGCGAAATTTACCCATAATAGAAGTATAGAATTGGATGGTTGCAGAATTTCTACTGGAGAAAAGACCTAACATAAATTAAAATGAGGAGGATTCAAATGCCTCCATTTTCTGTGTCTCCATTATGCCTCCATTTTTAAAAACTTTAATAACTCAAAATTTAAATCTTAAAATTCAAAATAAAATCGTTGAAAATGAACTACATCATTTTATATATGCATGTGTAAAAAATTATGACATTTCAACTTTGTTTTGGTTGCTATCTTTAGCTTGTAAAAATGTATATTAATGTGAATAATTTCTAGATGTTGATTTTCTAACTTATTGATTCACATAAAATCAAAATCAAAATGTGATAATTTTTTATGGGTACATAGAGAAAATAACATAGATCAAATTTAACGGTTTTATTTTGAATTTTAAGATTTAGATTTTGAGTTATTAAAGTTTTTAAAAATAGAGACGTAATGGAGGCACAAAATGGAGGCATTTGAACCCTCCTCAGTTAAAATCAAGGTTCTATTGCGAATAGCATAGCTATAGCAGAAGCTATCATACATAGCGATTTTTCCTTTTCAAATTTTATATTATATATTTTTACTAATTATCAACATAATCAATATTAGAAAATTAATGTAACAACTAAATGACAATTAATCTAACTCTATACTTTTTATCAATTATGCAAATAAGAAGGAAAAAAAAAATCTAAAAAATAACGTTATTTAATAGTTTATACTTCATAGTATTACATATTATAATAGACAAAGAGAATTTTATAAGGTAAATGAAGTCAATATACATATTTAAATATTTTATATATTATAATAATAATCAAAATTAGCTTTCAATTAAAACGAACGATAATAATTTTTCAAATGAATACTATGCGAAGAGCAATCAAAATGAAGAATTAATATTTGAATATTTCTCAATATAGAATGATATAATAAATCACAAATAAAAATAGAAGCATATAGTTTGGTTTAGTATACTTATAATAGAAGACTATGTAGCATAGCGGGTCTCATATAGCGGTAATAACAGTTAGCTATTATAACTATAGCGATCGTAGCTGAGTTAGCACATTTTTATTTTATAACTTAACGTTTATGGTTCGAAAAAACTATAGCTCCGCTATAGCTAGCAATTTAGAACACTAATTAAAATTGATAATATATATATGCCCGGCTTCACATTTCATACGGACACGGGGCACTCCACTACAAAACAAAAAAGAAATGAAAAAGAGGAATCTAAGTAAATAAAAGCTTTCTAGAGAACTTCACCTTTTTACTGTTTGTCTCTTTTGCCCGTGAACCTGAAGAAGAGAGCAGATACAAAAAGAGAATAAAAGGATGACTTAATTAAATTCAATTACCTAACTAAATGTCAATCGTTCATATTCTAATTCTAGATTGCAACTTTATTAATACTGTTCCTTTACACTTGGTAGATCTATATCGAGTGAATTCATCTCATTTATTTTCAAAATTTATATTGTATGATTTTATACACAATTCAGAATAAATATGAATATTGTAAAAATGAACTTCATATTTAACATAAAAAATTATATAATTGATTTCAATGTAATTATACTTTTGACTTCACATGTATAATAAACAAATATTGTTGGTAACCATACACAGATTTAATTAAATATAACAATTTTTGGTATCAAGTGTCCCTTGAAATAAAAGGAAAAACAAGCATGCATTAAAAACTAAATTGAATTAAGTTCAGTAGTTGGGAGGCTACGCCTATACAGTTATAGCTCCCCTAATATTTTTCTTGTGAAATGAAATTAATGCTATTATTGCTGGTGTAGCAATCCCAAGTGATAGAATAGATAGGTTTATCCTCTTGGACAAGGAGGAGATATCACATGATTTCACATCCCATGGATTATAGGTATAACTTTTCTTAGCTCCAATTATTCCTGTGAAAAGACCTTTTCTTAAGGAAAAATTATTGGATGGTGCCAAAAGCGTTCAATTTATTTTCTGTACCATTTTTAAAAATAAATTTAACAAAGTGAGATAATTTTCGGAAAATTTTGAATCATAGTAAGGACATTACAAAGCTTTTATTTACTTAGATTTTTTTTTTATTATTATTTTCTTTCATGACACTAGTGTTTATGGCGTCCTATTTTATTTTCGGGACACTAATGATCAGTCCCAATTTTTTTTTATTGTAAATATGTCTAGTTCAGTTGGTAGAAAACTAAAAAATAAATAGATTAAAAAATAATTTTAAAGTAGACATTTTTTCCAAATTAGAAGTGGAATTATTCATCGATATTAATTTTTGCAGAAATAATAATTTTTAAAATTTAGGCATGATTATTTTCAAATCAAAAAATAATTTTATATTCAGGACAATTTTTTTTTTGTTTTTCAAATAATTTGCAAATATTTCAGGGATAACATTTATAAATAATTTGCAAATAATTATTCCTGAATTAAAAAAATAATTATCTTTACAATTAATTGCACTTCTAATTTGAAATAAAAAATATATAATTTTAAATTAATTATTTCTGATTTCTTTTTTTCTGCCAACCTATAATCACAATTCACAACATCCAACAAAAAAAAAAAAAAAACTAGGACACAAATATGCAATGAAGAATAGGCATAACGTCTCAGAAAAGAAAACTAGTTTGAAGTCGGTTCTTTGTACATTTTTTATTTTTTGTACAGTGTTGATGTACGGCCAACAAAAACCTTCTTAAAGTAGACACGTCCTGCCAGATATTCGTTCCAATAAATTAATTAAGAAAATAAAGAATACTGCGATCATGTCGCGAAGCTAACCCACTTGACAAGAGACCATACAAATGGTAACATGGGTTGCACCGTGCCTGGCGCCTTGCAACTTGCCAATTGGATCAGTGGGCCAAATCCAAAGAGTGAATGATTACAATGTAATACGCGCTTAGATTTTAGTGGAACGATTGAGACAGAAATTGAGATGATGAAAATGTATTCTGTTACTGTGTTATGAGGAAAAATGTATTTTGGTGTACCAACGGTTCTCTCTAAATGGTATGCACAGATATCAATGTATCATTATTCTAATTCTATTTCTAATATAAGCAAGGAGACCCCTTTAGTTCCTTGATTTAATCCTAACTCTCGGATTCTAGATCGATGATGACAATTAATTTGAGATTTTTATCTTATTTCTCAACAGAAAAGAGGAATTTTTTTTTTTTGCAATGACAAGTTATGATACGAGTGAGGCTGGTACTTTGTAAAGCGCAGATCAATTTGTACTATGAATTTATGTTTTTGTTCTCAATGTTCAAACAGTTAATATGAACAACTGAATATGTTCTTTATATGAAAATATAATTGAAGACCGACTTTTACTCGTTTTAGAACTTTTCTACTATTGTTTTAAATAGGTTGAAAATCACTACTTTTCCATAATCTAGAATTTTTAAATTAGATGTTTTCTAGTTATTTAAAAAAATAGTTTATCTTTAATAAATAAAATAAAATTGTGATTTGCAGGTATATTTTCATAAAAGATCATATTAAACTATTTATATCAACTATTTAGACTTTGAAAACAAAGATATAAATCTATGTTACAAATCAATGTGCGTTTTGCGAAGATAGTTTATCTATAATAAAAAATATATAAAATTGTGATTTACAATATATTTTAATAAAAAAATCATCTTAAACTATTCGGATCGATTATTTGAACTTTGCCAACAAAGTTATAAATTTATAATACAAATCAATGTGCATTTTGGGAAGTACCGTAACCTCACTCTTCATGAGGCTACATTTCCTACAGTTTATAAATCTTCAACTTTCAACAAATCAAAATATATAGGTTTAAAGGAAATTTGAAATTATTCGCCTGACATCTAAAATTTGACAAATATGAAGAAAGAGAGATAATCCGAAATATTAAATTTATAATTTTTGTAATTCAACTTTAATTGAACATGATGATGGACAAAATATAAAATTCAACGACCTAAAAATCATATAATTCAAAATTAACTGATAAGAAACTGATACTTACAAAATTGAGTGACCTATAGTGAAATTAATTCGCATAATTACAAGTAATAATAAATATATGCAATCATTAGAAAAAACAGAAATTACAGAATTATGGTAAGAACTCCTAACATGATTATTGAAATTACAAAACTGATTACAATTCACAGCCAGAATGAACTACCAAAGAACTCTATCACATTAATTATATACTTTATACAACAAATTTAATTTATTCAACTAGCTTTACTCAAAGAAACATCAAAAACTCTATACACCTAAACCCTGACCCAAAAAACTCTCTCAAACGAAGAAATTCTCGAAATTTCCTAAACAAAATTGCATTTTTGTCTTTTTATTTGACATGGCACTACCAATGGGCTTGGATCTGATTAAGCCTGCTAAACCAAATAGAATGCAACACCATATGAAACAAATCATACTTTTCAGGTTTCATATGCCAAAGAAAATGCCTCTGGACCCTATTAACATTCATCCACAAATCCATGTACCGTTTTTGTGAGATACCAACCAAAATCTCCTTCAATTTTGGTATATCTCTCTCTAAAACCACCACCGAAAATTCACCCCAATTCAAGACCTCATCAAATGGCAACACAAAATGATCTGCTATGATAACAGGTACACACCCGTTATAAATCGCCTCTACTATCCTTGGACTGTTCACCTCATACCCCATGGGACAAATGCAATATTTGCTAGATTTCATGTGCTGGGAGTAAGACATCTTTTTAGAAATGGATTTGGGTAAGCTGGTATAGATTCGCATTTCTGGGTCTCTACCGTTGCCCCAGTGCTGGACCAAAACGGGTCTGACCCGGCCATGCATTTGACCCGCAAAGAAGGCGAGGATAGTTCGTTGAGACACAGGCTTTCCTCCAACATCTCTTTGAGGTCGTTTTGGGAATTTTATGAAAGTTTCAGGGAGAGAGACATCTTTCCCTTGGATGAAGACACCTTCTGATATGTCGGCATTACATAGAGCTTTTATTGCGTTTCTTCTTAGTTCTTCGTGTAATTTAGTTGTGTAAGGTCCCTGAAAATTTAATAATTCATCAAAGGAATATTATACTTATGGTAAATCTGTTGCCATTGTTTGGTAAAAAAAAGGATTACCCAATCATGACAAGCAACGAAGAAATGGTCAGCTCCTCTAGTGCGGTTCCAAAAGAAATACTTAGCAGAAAGCATCTCAACATAACCCTTCACAAATTTTGACAGGGGCAATATTGTGTGGGACCCAGGTACATACAAAGCATATTCAAGCCGGCGTGAGCTGTACGGCAGATAGAACAGGTGGGCTCGAGTTGGATCCTTTGTGGTGTATTGTTTATTGCCCTCTAGCAATTTCATGAACCACCCTTCCGATGCATATATGCCTTTAAGTTCCGGAGTGTGAAAAATAGGTCTCGTCCCCTCTTGATATATGTAAACTTTCAGGGTCTTTTCCATAAGTTCATAACTCCTACAAAATAACAAGGTCATGTATAGAAAGTTAGCACATGTTTTACATTTTTGTTTTCTTGAGATTCAACCAACAAATTTTCCTTAATAAAACATAGAAACTGGTTAAAAATTACTGACCGCTTGAAAACTGATACATTTCTGAAAAGAGGGGCATATAAATCAGGATCATAAGATACAAGTGGGCCCACCTCAAGTTCTCTCTTTGCTAACACAAGCTCCTGATCAGCCGGTGATGGCCAAAGTGGTGCCTAATAAGAAAGAGAATAACATATGAGATACAAAACTCCTAATAAATATGGCATTTTGCAAATGAGATCAAAGCTATTTCAGAGAGAGAGATATAGAAAATGCAAATTTTCTCCATATGAAGAAGTACACCGCGGTAAAGAAAAATATGCACCTGTGGTTGAAAAAATTGAATCTGTGAAGCATGGGCTTCTGATTGAGTTGATTCCAAATTTGAAATAGATGTATTGTTGGTGCCGGGCTAAAAACAGACAAAAAGAAAAACTAATTACTAATTTGGACTAATCATGAACGATTTATTATATTTGTTCTCATAATTCAATGATATATAGAACTAGCTTGATTGGTTGATTCATAATCACATTTATTCTTTTATTTGTATTATCATAAATGATTATTTATATTTCTCTTGTTTCTATTATTCATCAAAGATAATATTTAGTGACTTACCTCTGGTATAAAAGGAGAGGCTTTTAGGTCAATGTGCGCCAATTCTTCCACCAAATCATCAAAATTATCACTTGGAGAAGGTGAAGGTGCAGTATAGGACACCAAGCTGGGCTACATAAACCGAAGTTTCACATTAAAAGGGTAGGCTCATAAGTTACACTAGTACATTGATATTTCAATGTACTATTTTGAATGTGCTTTTGTTTGATTAACGGGGCACGCGCACAGTACAGTACCAGCATATTAATAGAAGTTGCAATTCAGATTTCATTCAATCACAATTAAAACAGAATTTAGACCTTGAAAATTTTACCTCGAAAGGAGGAGATAACTTTTCACCATTGACAAACGAATTGTCCACTGGAGATGGTAATATTGTCACAACTGGAGGCGATGAAACAGCAGGAAAGGGAGAGTAATTTACCTGTTAAATGTAAGAACAGAACAACTTCAAATTATCGCGAAAATTGAACAAAAGGACATGATATCATAATAATTGTACTGGTACTATTTGCATGCAATGGCAGTAGCACGGATCCACCTCGTGCAGTAAGAATTCCATGTACGACCAGTGACGTTGCATACTCTTGCATTTGGAAAGAAACTTTTGTGGAGCGATCACAAAGCAAATGAAAGGTTGAGTTGACTACCTTTGTTGAATCTGCCTCCAACTCGGGTAAATCATCGTCATTGGAAAATAACGGAGACGTCCAGTCCGACAAATTAGAAAGGGGATGAGGAGTTAGAGAGTCGAGATCAGCCGAGGAGGAAGAGCTTATTATAAGAGCACGCTGAGGGACAGTGAAGGCAATGAGGAGCGCTGCCGTCACTGACGTCAGCATCAAGGCGGCGATGATGTGGCGCTGCCTCACCGCCGCCCCGCCGCCGAGGCGGTGTAGTACCTTGGGCGAGCGCATCTCTCTCGAATCTCGACTTTCAATAGATAAGATCAGTGGGAAGAGAGAGAGAGTAGAGGCAGTGAGGGGTAAAATTGAGACTGAATCCTCTATTCTCTGGGCAGAAATTTTCTTCTTCCAAAGTCTGTGTAGATGGGGCCTATCTAAAAACAGAATAGAGGGCAGGAATTTTCTCTTCCAAAGTCTGTGTAGATGAGGCCTATCTAAAAACAGTAACAATAGTTAAATTTTTAAACAGTAACTGATCTCACTCCAGTTCTACTCCGCAGAAACTCTGAAGACAGGAATTTCCTGCCTCCCGGAGCAGAGGATTCGATTTTGGTAAAATTGAAAAAAAATGGATAAAATTATGGTTTGACTTGGTGAGCAACAATTACTTTAGTCAGTGAGACCAGATTTTAAAAATGCGGTTTTGTTTATGCATGCAAAAAACCACTGCATACTGCATATGTAGATTTTCATGTGGATTTATATATGCGGATTTTAAAATAAAAATTTACGTATATATATTTATTCATATTCATATATTTAAATTTATTTTCACATAATAACATAATTAACAATAATTTTTTTACTTTTTGATATAAATTTTAATTAAAATGCAATCAAATTATCAAAACTCTATGGCCGCATATTTCATTCCGCATGACCGCATATTCAACCGCATGGCCGCATATTCGGACTGCATAGCCGCATTTTTAATCCGCATGACCGCATGGAAAAACCACATGGATATTCTGAACACAGCTGCCGACTGCATACACATATGCAGCCGCATTTTAAAACACTGAGTGAGACAGTGAGCAGCGAGTTCAGATCCATTACGGTACCTTACCATGTAGAATGATATCGTCGCCGTTCAATTCAAGGGGCACGAATCTTAAACATCACCCTTGATCCAAATAGCTGAATGATATTATTTATACGCAGTAGGGTACCGCAGGGATGCTCGCCCAGAAGCAGCACCCGTGAGGAGTGAAGAGAGCATGATCGGTGGACACCACATCACTCCAGTTTAACAAAACCAGAGAGAATATTGGCTTACTCAGTTGATCTGAATTGTAAGAGATAAAATCTCCAACATTTAATTAGTAATTAATTAAGAGAAAAACAGGCAGTAAGTAGTTCAATGGATGGATCATATCCAATTAAAAAAGCACGCATTTTATACATACATATATTGATTGTCAAATGAATATTACAACGACATATTTCCCTTGCTAATTGCTAATGACTAGCTTCGACTTTAATTGAACATTGAATTAAACCACGCTCTTCTACTCCATGCTAATATTAATAATATATTAATCTAATCAATACATTACATTAATTAATTATAAGAGTCAAGACACCAACAGTAGTAGTCAGAGCCAGAGAGGTCAAGCAGAGCCTCCGGCGTCATCCTCTCGAGCTCTCTCTGCCGCCATGCTGGATAGTTATTGCGGGCCGAGGCATCGTTGCACCCGGACGCATAGTCTCTGGGGTGACCCGGGTACCGCATCCTCATGTAAAGCCGCAGTGCTGCTACGCAATCCTCGTACGGATCTTGTATTCCATTCTGGATCTCATACCTGCAACATTTATCCATCCATCAATCCATATTTTAATGCATATTATTACACAAATAGAGTACACTTCTGGATTTTAATTAATTAATTAGTTGATAGGTTAAAGAGAGAGAGAGAGAGAGTGATTGGTGAGCTTATTTACCCTAGATAGGTTTGAGTGAGGTACTTGAGTGAGTTGCTGAGCTTGCTTGTTTTCATCAATGGAGGATAATTTGCAGTGTCCCTGCAATCATATTTTTGTTCAAATTTGAGAGGAAAATATATATATTTTTTAATTTCTGATATTATTTTAATTTTGAAAGAGCCATAAAAATATTATCTAATTACATGATTTGCTATATCTGTTAATTAATATTAATTGATCTTCAACATATTTTTAAATCTTAAATTTTTTTTTTTTAAAAAGTCCTTCCATCACTTGACTTGATCATTTTATGGGTTTTAAGCTAATTTTGTTATATATACATCAAAAAAATTTAGAACTACAAGTACCTGAGGAGGATCGAAGGATACTCGACACCGAGGCAGTTGAGGTCGTGTTCGAGACTGTGGCCAACGAGGATCCTGGCCTTGCTGCCCTTTGACCGAACCTTCCATATCGGTTCTCCATTGCACAATATGTCTTGGATCCGTCTCTGTGCTTGCTTGATGGGCACCGCATCCCTCAGGTGCTCCGGCCTTATACCCGTACTCTCATACCTGACAAATAAAATACATACAACTCCTTTTATATATATATAGATTATTTTATGTACCAATTTAAATAGAATTGCAATTTGAATGAAATTTAAGTAGTTTTCTTCTATTACTCTCGACAAAGATCAAAAGAGCATGGCAATTAATAAATATAATATTGCACCTGTAATTAGTGACGGGAAGTTGCGGCTTGACGTAAGCATGGAAGATTACGTTTTCATCCTCTCCGACAAGGCAAACCCTAGCACAGAGGTTGAGCGAGCCATCACTCCCGCCTCCTACCATCTTACAGCCCAATGCAACCACACGGGACCCGCTCATTTGACCGTTGTCGATATATGATCCAGCTTGTAAGTTGAGCCTTGACATTCTTGAAATTAGACCCTGTTAATCAGACATACAGTATATATTAATGTTAATTGAAATAGTATATATACATTTTTTTTAAAATTTTTCTATATATTGATGCTGCACTTCTTGCCTTAAAAAATACAGCAAATTAAATAGTGTAAACCTTTACAGTAATTAAATTTGTATATCTTGCTAATTAAAAGTAATAAATTTAAGGATACATATGCACTTGCATCCTCTATTAATTCAACAATGAAACACAAATTAAACGACAACGATCTCAAAATTGAATAATTCTAGGGGAAAAGAAGAACTCACCGTTGTGGTACCAGAGAACTGGCATGCAGCACGATGGGACCGGAGAGCGCTTGAGCTATCTAATAATTTCAAGCATAAGTTACATCCGCGAACGCTGAACACACGTGCACATTCAACTTTCGGCAGTGGTCCTAGAATTATAGAAAATATATAGGTACTTACGTAAGTTAAACATAAGTAAACCTTAGTTTATTAAAATTTATTGTAACATCTATATATATATATATATAAGCTCTTACATTTGGTTTTTATAATGTAATTTGAATATTCTTAAAAGGTCATACTCATAAAATGAAAAAGGGAAGTAAACAAAAGGAAAGCAGGAACAGGAATGCAGAAGGAATCAGGGGTGCTTGCACTTCATATAGAAGTATCTTTAAATTAGGTATGAGGATTAAAATGTAATTATAAGATATGAAATGTACCTATGAGGTGCTCTCTAAGTGACTCGTAGGAACGACATTGCTTTTGACACACGTCGCATTTCGGTTCGTGCACCGAGTGAAATGAAACCCTCATATGCTCTACGAGATGCTCGACCTTGTTGTATTGCCTATAGCATGCTGCACACTTGTTCCTGCATATGTATGATTGCATTTATATATCATATTAATTTGTGTCTACATATATGTGTGTGTGTGAGAGAGAGAGAGAGAGCGAGCGAGCACCTATGAGTCTCTGAATCCATTGAACTTATCGGTGTTACTACGAGGTTCAAGAGGTGTAAGAAGCTGATGCAAGAAAAAAACTTAATTTGGTTCTGAAATGAAATGAAAGAGTCTAGGGGTATTTATACACAAAGTTGTTTGTTGAGGAGCAAACATGGAAAAAATGAATGGCCACCTGTTTACCATAAGTGGCCCCAGTTTGGTGCAAGAAGTATAATGAAACTGTATTTTCAATTAGATTTTAAACATCAAATGCATTGTAGTAACCCTATAATTAATAAGTATAGTTTTATTATGTTATTAATTACTAGTATAATTATCTAAAAAAGTTATTACTTATTCTGTTGTTAATTAATTCATTAGCAGAAGTTGCTGCAACTCTGCAAGTATGTAACTGTTCTTTCCATATGTAGAATGATAAAATAAATACTGCTTTCACATGTAAAGATATATGCATTATATATATTCTTTAGTTGTAGATTGCATGCTAGTCCAACATAATGCAATTATAAATTAAGTTGTGCTGTCAAGCCGTTTCAACTTGCGGATTATGATCGATCCGCGCGCATACATGACATGATATATATCAGTGTCATGGCGCTCCTAATTAGGCTCTATTAACCTTTGACTAGATATTAAACTAGTTCATAAACCTATTCAAAACAAGAGAAAATCAAGGAGCATAATCTAAATTAAAAAAAAAGACCGAGCGCATCGAACAGAGAAACATGCGCTTGAAAGATTAGGATTAGAGCATGGATTCCTGCCCATGCATCATCATCCTATGTGTGTAGTGAGTGTGCATATATCTTTATTCAAACGTTTTCTTGCCTCTTCTTTTTTCTACTTGAAAGAATGAAGAGAATTGACAACTTACACGAGAGAGAGATAGAAAGAGATACGATAAGGTTTTTTTCCATCTAATCTCATACGTCACGAAGGATCTGAAGCTTTTGACCATCTTTGACTAGTTGATTTTTAGTGTACCCCACAGCATATTCTAAATTCATTGCGAATGTTTTGGGTTAGGATCACGCCAATATAGCAAACCCAAATTCACTTGAATGCTGCTCCAATTTATTATAAAACATTGTGTTCTTATATATGACCTTATATCATCATTTTTGTAATTTGCTTGAAGCATTTACAGCAATTAATCTCTAGCTATCACCCTTATTATCGCAAATTAAGGACCAAATTGTAAGGTGTTCATTGGATCCGACTAATTTAGTTTTCAACCAAACTGATAAATTTTGAATTAAAATGTTCAGCTCAGTTCAATTTTAAAATTACTTTGTTTTCTTTTATATTTAGTTCGGTTTAATCTCTCTTATTTTAGTATCTTGATAGAAGTATATATTTATTTTTATAATTATTAAATGTATTTGTATATGTATTGAGTTTTGACCTTTTGAAATTTAATCTCTCTTATTTCATCCCAAACATATATACAAATTGAAATTTATTTCAAATTTATTCGTTGACAAGTTTAATTTGGTTGGTTCAGTTAGATTTTTGTAAATCGAATAAAAATTTTGATTTGGCTATTTTAATTCGGTTTTAACCGAATTGACCATAGAACACCCCTAAGTATGAGCTCTAAAAAATTCAAAAACAAAATATGCATCATTAATTACCGGTTTGGGTCCTGTAATCGGTAACGGGTATGGAGGATCCGCATGAAAAGCCTTGCATCCGGTCAAAAGAGAGAACAAAGAAAGGAGCTAACCACCAGAAAAAAGAAGAACAAAGTTTGAAAAGTTTTACTATTCTGAATGTCAACACCACAGCCCATGAAAAGCATCCCTATCCCTTCCCTTCCCTTCCATGTCAAACCCCAACCCAACATAAAGAGCAAAAACTAAAAAGAAAAAAAAGTAAATACTAAAAGAAAAGCACTACCAATCAGAGGTTTGAGCTTTTGTTCCATAAAAGATGCATGTTTGACTTTGCATATCCTTTTGAATAATTACTTGAATCCATGTTTCAGGTTTTGTAACAGGGTTTCGGAGTTAGAAAGGTCTAAGACTGTAGGGTATACCTTACCTGTTTAAAAAATAGTCCATTCCTCATTTAGCTAATACCATTTTCATGATTATATATTTTTATCAAAATAAATTATTTTTTGTTTCAAATTATCACTATAATACCTCGTGGGTTATAGTCAGAATTGGAAATGCGCCAGGAAATCATGTTCGTTTTCGTTTAAGATCCATATGCTATGCCAAGTTGCCAAATGCCAACCCATGTAAAAACCATAGCCATGTAGTAATAGATTACATAGCAAGTGTAGCACTAGATCTATCAGTTCTTATCGACTTTGCCTCCGAATATTTTTTTTTACTTCCCTCTAGATTTCTAATTAATAATTTGAATTAATGTTAAAATTAAAATTAAAATAAATTTCTGAAATTATAATTAGTAATCAAAATTATAAATTTGAGCATCATATATTATAAGTTTATAAGTCACATTAAAAAGTACAAGCTAAAGCATTATTTTTTATTGAGTATTCAATTTATTAATGAGTTTAAATCTAATTAGCTATTTTTTCCAATTCGTTTTTTTTTTACCTCCCTTGACAAAATCCTGAATCCACCCAGGGTGGATGCATACAAGTATATAAATGCACCTCATATGCCACATTTGGTGCATCGGGGGATTGCTCATGGTAATACTGCCCGATGAGCAAGTAAGAGGATGAATTAAAACAACACGTCATTTCACAAACTTTCACGACACATTATTTATTTTTATTTTTTTTGGTGTTAAAAAAAGAACAAATACAGGTAGATACAAAAGATAAATACATTATTGCTATCCATCTCTATAATATGATGAACAGGTAGATAGATAAGAATCTCAAATACAGAGAAAAATATGATGCGCAGATTCGTCATTTCGCCCTTTTCTTTAACTTGTTAGTTTTCAAGGACGGCGAGGGGGCGGGTGGAAATAACTCAAATTTCATTTTTAGAAAAGAAAGAAACAAAAAAAGTTAGAAGGGAGCCCAACTCAAACAAACGCAACACCGTAGAAAAAAATATTACTGAGGGAGCTGAAGGCGATGAAAAAGCACAAGGAAACTCTGAACAGGTGCAAGGTATAGAAATCCAAGTTCTGCTCCTTTAATGGGGCCCATTCCCTGACCAAAAAAAAAGGGTAAATTCATCTGCCTTTTTTCCTTCTCTGCTCATTTCAATATTAAGTTTATGCAAATTACAAACCTTGCCATTGAGCTCGAGAAGTTCGCCTTGAACCCATTCAGGATTTTCATATCCTGGCTGAGCTGTTCTTCCCTGTCCGTTATAAAATGAAGTCTGTGAAGTAGACATTCATAAACAAAAAAAAATCAGCATATCTTTAAAACTGCCTGATAGGTTAAATAAAAAATGAGATGGGCTATTATGGTGCTTCGGGAAGTAAAACTACCTGATAGGTTAAATAAAAAATCAGCATGTTTTAGTTCCCATGTGTTTTTATTTCCCAACCTTATCTATGTTTTCTATGTCCAAAGAGTCAATCTGAACTGCTCAACATGATCTCCATGTGCTTGGAGACCAAATTTTATATTTTTTGGGAACTTTTTTACTATTTTTTTAGATAGGTACCAAATCACTGTTTTTCAGAAGATTCTGGACCATCCAAAAACAGTGATTTTGTACCTACAAAAAATATAGTAAAGGATTTCCAAAAAATGTAATATTTGGTCTCCAAGCACAATTTTAATATGCAGCTCATGTTGAACGGTTCAGATCGACTGTTTGGACCATGAAATTGCATAATATGGCCGGGAAGTAAAACAGGGCTTTGCTTCCCAAACAAGATTGATATTCAGGCAGATGTTTTTAAGCTATCTAAAAGGTTAAAAAAACAAGATTGATATTTGGCAAACAAAATCAAATTACCACGCCGAGTGCTTCAGGAAAAATGCCATCGTTTGAGATTTTGTTTCCTTTTCCTATTTTAGCTCGAAATGTGACCTATCCAAGTAAAAGACAAGCTTCATTTCAAAATTACATTACTATATATATACAAGTTGCAAAGTGAAAAGCACATTACTTTCTACAGTTTCTCTATATGTACCTCGCCAGCAGGGACATTTAAGTCTCCAGTCAATTTGACAGCTTCAACGTACTCGAAAAATTCTAGACCTGAGGATACCTCGTCAGACCCACTCCACTGGCCATATTTTCGCCGCAACTGGACCACCTCTGGACCATGTGGACCATACGACCCCACATATAGACCTACAATGCAAAGCAAAGTAATTTAAATATAACTTCACTTTTACATCCAACTTGATTATAGGTAATGAGCATACTTCAATATGAACAATTGGCTACATTTTTTACCTTCTGAAGGATAGCTTCAAGAAATAAAAGAAGTGAAAGTAGAAGTTAGAATTGGAAAAATAGGAGTACCAGTGAAGGGGTCGAGGCTCTCAGTATCAGCAGATATGCGATTGAAAATGGTGTCCTCTGACAGTATGTTCTTAATTCTATGTTCATTTTCGATAGATGAAAAATTTATTAACTCTTCCAAGCCTTTAGTCTGTTCATGAGAATCCTGTGATCAGTTCATATGTTGTTTTCATTTCAATATTCATCAACATAAAAGACTCATGTTTAAATGAATATATATGCAAGGAGTAAATTAAAAAAAAAAGATATTTAATTTTCAAAATTGGATAATATGACAAATATGCTCATTTTAACAAAATAGCCTCCTCATACCTTTCTATCCTTCTGGCCACCCTTACTAGTACCAAAGAGTGAGGTCACCATATCAGATGTCTTCAAAGTCGAACCAAAGGTGGCCTGAGCATTTATATCTCCATATAACATATCTCCCTCAACACCTTTTCTGGGGACGTGTAGCACAAATGAATCCTTCTCCATGCACCTCACCTCTGCCGGCGCCCTCCTGTAGACAAGGTTAGATTTTAAGCACACATACATACTTCTTATATAGCACCATTTGTATACTACATAAAATATTTATTGATAGAAGTACGATGGATATTATTGCATCCAGAAAACCAAAGCACAAACCAGGCACGAGATGCATATCCTTCTTAACAGGGAATTCATATCACCTGAGGTAACAAAATTTTTGAGTTTGAATACGGTTCATTCATTATATATTAACACAAATCTTAAAGGGGCCCCATGTCTTAAAGGGGCCCATGCATTACAGGCTTGGGCCGGATTGGCCCGGATTCTGATCGGACAATCCGGATTGAAACTCAAAAATTATGTTACCTCAGAAGATGTGGACTCCTTAACGGGTTAGTGTGCTCAAGAAAATACCTATAAGAAATATTAGAAATATCTTCTCTATTGTGTAGTACTCTCCCAATATATAATAATACTTTATGACTGTCTTTATCCAGATCAGGTCCAATTTCACTCGTATCCTGTAACAAGTCCCCGATTTCATCCCCAGAATCATCCCCGGTTTCGTTTTCTTCATCCTCCTCTTCTTGTCCTTCCTGCCCCAATTCATTATATTCCTCCTCCTCCTCCTCCTCCTCATCATCATCATCAACATCAACATCAACATCAACATCAACATCAACATCAAGATCAACATCGTCTTCGTCTTCGTCTTCGTCTTCGTCTTCATCTTCGTCTTCGTCTTCGTCTTCGATTAAGTGTTGCAATGATTCCATGTCGACTTTTTCTTCGGACATGCTGTCGTTCAGCATTTGCACTTTAAAAGATGAGATTCTCTCCTTGAAGAAACTGACAACATTTTGTAAAGCCTCATCTGGCTTTTCTGAGATGCCACTATCTTGAGGGAGGGCATTATCATCCTTTTCAGCAGAGGCGCTATCACCTGTCTCTTGTTTGCTTGATGGATTGTCAGCAGTTGGTTTAGATATTTTAGTCGATTGCAATGAGACTACCTGTCTAAAGTTTACAATAGTAAGGTCTTTTGCACAAAAAAAGAGAGCCTCTGTTCACTTTAATGAGACAAACAGAGAGAAGGAAATGCATATTTGTACCACCAGGCACGAAGCCAAGTCTGTGTTCTCTACAGAATTTTAACCAGTACTGCTTATTTTCTACTGAGACAAAAAAAAAAGTAACTGGAACAAAGGCCTACCTTCATCGTGAATTTTCCATCATCGTCTTTGAGAAGAAATATTTCAAATAATGGTGTCCCCAAGGATTTTATGAGCAATTGCCTGGTAAATAACAATCAAATATGTTAAGTTCTACTATGAAATAAATTGCTAATCGGTGAGAGAAATAAAAATTAACTAAAACAATAATAATAACCTTGGGCTGTAAGTCAAATTACTTGAATAGGAAATAATATTCTCGTCTCTTCAAGTAATTTAGTCATCTAATCAATTTTTTGTATTGAAAATATTAAAAAAACTCTCTTTCCAATCTATATCCATTCAATTGGATAGAAAAATTTGGATTCAATTTTGCTTTTGTTTTCATTTTGATTCAAAGGAAAGATACCGTAGAACGTCAATAATTCGCTAAGAATGCCTTTTAAAAGATTATGCAGTACAATTGAATCTAATGAGCCTTTTTCAAATAAGTATTCAGCTAATAAAAAATGTTTTGATTATTTTTATAATAATACTGATTATCTGTATAACTATAAAAATAATCTTTTTGATTATATAATAACCTTGGGCTGTAGCTTCTAGCAACATATCGGCCAACTTCAGGGGTTATTCGCACTATTCTACCAAAAGAGACATGCAAATCCTTAGCATGCCCCACCCACCAGCCAGTCTGAAATTAAAAGATGTTCAGAATTAAAAATAAAATTAATAATCGGAAACACCTCTCTAAAGTTGATCTCCCAAACTTAATTTTGGTACTTACAAGTCCAGTCCCGGCAAGTCGGGTCAACCTCGAGGCATCATGATACCGTTGCTCTTCTATAGAATTCTAAACAAGGCAAATAAATAAATCTTAGTCCTTACAAATTGAATCAAACTAGAAAGACTTTATTAAAAAAGAAACAAGGAAAAGGAGAGAGAAATCGGACACCTTCAATTCGGACATCACTTGAGCTACTACATCTTTTGATGCGGCCTCAGCAAAAGATTTTTTCAACTTTGCAGCTTCCGAGAAATCTTCGTTTTCTATTGCTTCTTCTAATTGGAACTATCAATAATAAATCATCCAAAAAAATGAAACAGTTATCCAATCAAGCTGCTTCAGTGCATTTTAATTATTTTAAATCTAAATTAATTGCTATATGGAACTACAATTGTGTATGTATCCATGAAATCCACCCTAGAACCTGGAAACAATTGTAACAAGTTAAAAAATTCATATATTTAATTTTTTACCTTTAGAACAGAAAGGAAGCTCTCGGCCTGATCAATATCTGAGAAATGGCGGTTCCACGTCGCCCAGTCCCAATCAGCATGCGAACTAGAAGTGGTAGAGCTACTGGAAGTGGAATCGCCTGAAGTGGAGCTAGTGCATCTGCAAGAGACAACCTGAGAGGAGGAGGAGGAGGAGGAGGTGCTCGGACAGCTCAGAACTAGGGTTAGGGAACCCGGTCGTCGAAGAAGAGGGGGCGAAGGCACCGAGGGGCGGCGGAGAGAGACCCCCGGCGCCGCATGATGAAGCGGAGGTGCTGACAATCCCACGGCGGCTTGCATCGCCGGAGACTTGAGGCTGAGAGTCAAAGGGGTAAAGCACTCCCCACACTGGAGAAGAGATGAGGTGTTTGTTTAGGTGGTGCGTGGAATTTTTTTTTTTTTTTTTTTCTCAGTTTCCGACTTGTTCTGGGAGACGAGTGCGTATCCTCTGAGATATCTCAACTTTTGCGTGACCAACGTGTCCATTGTCTATTCGGGGGGTGATGTAGGCGTCCGTATTATGTGTGCTTTGAGATTCGTGCAGAACGTATTTAAATGGTTGGGATTTTCCATAAAGTCACGCAAAGTTTGAGATATCTCAGAGGATACGAATTCCTGGGAGACTGGGACTAGTCTGCATCTTCTGCATTAACTAAGAAAAAAATCTTTTGAGTTTATTGTATTTCAGCCGTCTGATCAGGATCGCAGCCGATTCGGCCCACGCCTATAACGCACGGAGCCCTTTAATATTAGTGCGGATCTCAATCAGACGATCAATATATTAAAGAACGTTCCGTTAATGCAGAGGATACAAATTTGGAACGGGCATGCGGAGATAACGTTTAACTGACAGGTTGACCCATGTTATGGGTCCCAGATGTCAGTCAATGCGGGGCAGTGGTGGTCTATAAATGTCTAATCCAAGCAAATCTGGGCCTAGGCCTGTTGTTGGAATCCGTATCATTCCAGGTAGCTGAGGGGAAAGTGGTAAATTCATACCTTCCTTTTAACTTGCACAGATTTTAAAGCAGATCCCCTACCGTTATAATAGGTATTGGATTGAGTTTGACTGGGCTGGAATTAATTTAGACCGTTTGTTTTAATAATTTGAATTTAAATTAATTTATATTTTTTAATATTCGTACAGATTCTGTTAGGATAATCCGAATCTAAATTCAAACTTTGGTTTACTACACACTACACAGGATTTGAATTCGTCTGTTGGAACCTCGAGTTTCAACTTACAAGTTACAACTAACCCGGATAAGGTTTAAAAATCTACTTTCATTTTGACAAACATGCTTAAAACCTTTAACTGCTAATTTAGTTTTGTAAAAAAATAAGACACCATGGCACCATGCTAAAAATTATGTTCGTATAAAAATTTCATAGCGAAAATGTATATGCATATAAAAAAAAATTCAAGTTGTAACGTGGAGAACGAATATTACATAGAATAAGTTAGGAAAAAAAAAAATTGTTTGGTACTTTGTTTATATGAATCCAATAATATGAACACCTAAAGGCTTACAAATCCAGAAAGTAGAGGTGGTCCAATGGACATTGCATTAAAATTGTTTTGATATTTGATCGGAACCGGCCGATTCGTATCAAGATGTATGCGCATTTTATCTGCACCAACTTATTGTTATGCACACAAACTATAATACCGATCAAAGGATACATTGATCCATCCCGCTACCTACAAATGCTGACACTGAGACTGAGTAAACCTGATTGCTGAATAGGAGCTTGATACGTCCAGTTGTTTTCGAAAGGAGATGGGTGGGACCTGAAGGCCTCAGCACCAATAGATTTAGATTTTCTTTGAGACTGAATCCTCTGTCTCCCGGAGGCAGGAATTTCTTGTCCTCAGAGTCTTTGTGGGTGGGGTCTATTTAAAAACAGTAACAATAGTTAAACTCTTAAAACAGTAACCGGTTCCACCCCAGTCCCACCCGCAAAGACTCTGGGGACAGGAAATTCCTGCCCCGGAGGGCAGAGGATTTAGTTTCATTTTTTTTTTTTATCCCTGAAACTTAATTAAAAAGAGATTCCATTCCAGCCTCAGCTCTTATTGGATGAAATGATGGAAGATGAACAAATAAGAGCTGATGATAATAAAGGAAGGGCAAGCATGCATCATGCCTTCGTAGTGACTAAGCAAGCCCACGTGGCGCTTCCGTTATTCCATTCATTGCAATCGCACCCAATTTCGATTGATTATTGATGAATTCGTATCCTCTGAGATATCTCAAAGTTTGCGTGACTTCATGTAATATCCCAAATGTTTAACTACGTTTTGCACGAATTTCAAAGCACACATAATACTGACCCCCTACATCACCCCGAATAGGCACTGGACACGTTGGTCACGCAAAAGTTGAGATATCTCAGAGGATACGCACTCGATTATTGATGCACCATAAGTGTGGATCCTATACAATGGGAAATAAATCTGCTGCAGGATCGCAGGGACCCCTACGATTCTAATCTCAACCGTTCATATATTTTTAAATCCATGCCTAAAAACTCTCTCTTTTTAAGATTCGTACACTGTAATAAATAAAAGGTTGAAATTGGAATCGCAGGACCCTGCAATCCTGTAGCATCGCAACAAATTTGCTTCCCTATACAATGTGCTTGTACAATATTTTTGTGTTAGTAATGTCATCTTTGTGTAAACATAAATGGTAGACTAACAACTTTTTTGAACAGAGAGTAGAGAAAGTGAGGGGAGAAAAAGAATAGAAGGGGGTAAAATATAATAGAAATGAAGATTAATATATATAATTTTTTGTTTTTGGTTGATTAATGAGAAAAATAAATTTAACTTTTTTTTTTTGTCTTTTGGTTGATTAAAATTTAGAATGTTAATGAAAAATTTAGTGATTGTTGTAGGTTTGTGACAAATAAACTTGAATGAGAATTATATAAGTGACATATAAGATTAGGTATCTGTGTTATTTTTTTTTAAATATTTGCAACAAAATTTATTTTCATCTATTACACTCCAAATCAAAAAGGAAATTGATTGTATTAATTATAATCATGCAAGGTTAAATTTTCATCTCATGTACTCTTTATCTTCGATATAATTTTGCCAACCAAATATGATTTGAGGAAAACTTTTCTTTTTTTTCCATTCCCTCTCTTTCTCTACTCTCCATCCAAACAAGGGGTAAGCATAAACCCTCTCAAATTAATAAATCAACTTATTACGAAGTATACACGAGTTGATACATTGAACCATCAAACACTGCACTCGGGTCAAAATTTTATATTTACCGTTAAAAAACACGATTTTGTGAAAATTCTATGTTTACCATGGACCCAACTTGTCATTGCGGCCACTCTTTTAGTGGTTGCAATCTGTCATTGTGTCCACCAAAAGGTGAAAAAATGTATTGGTTCCTACTCGATTTCGGTACTGTATTTTTGTTTTTTATGTAGTCGCCTTTTTGGTGGTTGCAATCTGTCGTTATTTTTATGATAGAAATGAAATTTCCATGAAATCGTAGTGTATTGGTTTATCTTTTTTTTCCTTTTAAAGATAAATATAAAAATTTCGGCCATCAGGTCTTTTAGTTATCATCTGTCGTATCAAATGACAAGATATGTTATACAATTTTTTTTAGTAAATTGTGGATTATAGTTTTTGTACGCTGAGATCGTGCATGTTATATCAATTAAGGGGAACTTTACATTTAATTGTAAACGCTAACATAGTAGTTTTACCAAACAAAGCACAGCAAGCAAAAAAAGGAAAGGAAGCTTCTTAAAGCGAGATTTGATGGTTCAAATCTTTCAAATTTCCAGGGGGTATAAACCGGGTCAGGTTGGTAGGGTTTCGCCCAGGACAATAATCTGATTTACTATAATGAAGTTGTAACATTTGCAATCCGTAACTAACTAATCAAGATAAAAATCATTCATATCAACTTTGCGTTAGACGGTCAGATTTTGTGAATTACTAATTAACCATCAGTTGTAATTGAAAAAAAAAAGGAAAAAAAAAATATAAGACATCCTATAACAATAACCAGAGAAAATTTTACTTAAATTTGTTTTTTGCAAAACACCACACTATTTCTATAGTAATAATATAGTATTATGGCTGTGTATAAATAAAATTTATAAAAAATAATATAAAGTGGTCAGGACAGATTTTACCTGACACTGTTTACGAAATTCGGAGGCAAAATTTATCTATCAAATTAATTAGAATTCAAATCATACTTCTAATTTCATATGTTTGGTACCGGGGACTGGCGTGGAGTGGGGAATATAAACGGGGTACTCGAAGCAAATATGAGAGCAAGGCAACAAAAAGACAACCTGCTGGCTGCTTTGGTCCACTAATCCAGGTCCCTTGCGGCGGATACGAATACACTCTCTCTATGCGGCCACTTTCTTTTCAACCTACATCTATCGTGGTCGTGGACACGTGGACTCGCGGTTCCTTATTTAATTGCTGTGATTCCATCCGTTAGTTGTACGCCACTCATATCATCACATCTGTAAATAAAACAGAGAATCAGAGTTGCTTCCGCTCCGCTCCCTGTGGCTCGTTTCCGTGTTGCTCGCAGTTAGGGGTGTCAATGGTACCTTTTTAGCCGTTTATCCGAGCCGTCAATAAGGCGGATATAGGTAAGTTTTTTTTTTCATTAGTTTATTGGATATGAATATAGATAAGAATTTTTTTTCGTTAAATAAATGAGTAAAAATATAGATAATGACTATTTTGTATCCGTTACCCTATAGGATAATTATAAAATACGAATATATATTCAATTCAATTTTCAACCCACTTAAATGTATATTTGTGTTTTTGAATTTTTATTTTTTATAAAAAATAATTTAGTTGAAATTAATTGCACATTTATTTTATTTTTTATTAGAAATGCAACTATATATGTGTTAAAATGAATGAGTTTTAATGTTTAATTTATAAAATATAATAAATTAATTATTATACTAGTATTATCCGTTATTCACCCGTTACCGTTTCGTTATCCGATAATATTAACGGATAAGAGTAAGATAAGGTAAGATCAATTTTTTAATGAGTATAAATAGAATATAAATAAAGTCAATTTTAATAGATATGGGTATGAAAATGTCTCCATCCGACCCGTACCGTACCCATTGACACCCCTACTCGCAGTCACAGGACCTCCGCTACCCCGAAGGCCGGAATTCATTTCACCTCGAGTTAAGTCAAATTTAGAGTTTATATCTGATCCGTCCGATTTGTGTAGCACGAATATTAAAGAATCCCATGCATTCTACCTCGGTCAGGATTTTGGTCCGGATTCAAATCGCAGCAATCTAAACTCAAAATTTAAGTTACTTGAGAGAATGCGAACTCTGTTACCACATCATCATTTCGTCTTATTATAACGTAGTAGGTCCCACACTTCCAGTTAAATTTTATCATTTAAAACAAACAAAAAAACGATTAACCTTTTATTGTTCACTAACCATTCTTTATTTCTCCTCTCCTCTTCTCTCCATTTCAATTTCACCACCTCTCCTCTCCTCCCCTCTCTGTGATTTATCTGCAGTAAGATCTGATCACACCAACAAAACCCCCACAATTCCTCTCTCCCTTTCCTACGCGATCTCACACACTCTCTCTCTCGACAGTTTGAGCTACCCATTTCCCTCTCTCTCTCTCTCTAAAACCTGGTTTTATCAACCAACCACAAAACCCCCACAGTTTGGCCACGTACAAAAGGATTGATTTCATTTCCTGTGATGGGAGCGTACGACCCGAATCCGGGGAAAGACGATCTGACGTCGGCGCAGCGGGCCCCACCCACAGTCGAATCCGTCCCTTCTCTCAGCCGTGCACCGGGCGTACGCAACATGGTGGAACGATTCGACGATCTCTCCGTAAGAGACATGAGAGAAGGACAGAGACACGATGATGACACCTCCAGTGACAATCTGTTCCAAGTCATGAAGGCTGTAGAGGATGCTGAGGCTACAATCAAGCAGCAGGTTTTATTTTGTTTTTTTTTCCCCTCTCTTTTGAGTTATTTATTATCCTTTGTATTGTTCTTTGCTAATTATTGACTTGTACGTGTGTGGATTAGAACGCGTGTTACTTGGGTTTTTTTTGTCTCTGTGATAAATGTTAGAAAAAGACCTGAAATGAAATGGAAGTCTTGTTAAACCAATCCACAATTTAGTGGAAGACTTGACCAAGGAAAGAACTTGGTAGCTACCTGGAAAATACATATATTCAAACTGTAATCTGCAATTCTGTATAGTTCTCTCCCCCCTCTCAGCTCTGGTACACTTGTTTGCAACCTATAATTAAATCTATTTCTAATTTTGATTTTCTTCTCAGATTTAGGTTTTGTCATATATGAGGAAGCTTTGATGTTCTTACTGTTTTTTTTTTTTTGTTTAAATTTCTTTTCAGCTGGAAGAGAATAACAAATTAAAAGAGGATCTCATCAGAAAAACACAAGAGTTAGAGAGAGTTGTAAGCATATTTTGAAATTTGATTTCTCTTAATAATATGCAGTCCTGATTATGTAGTACGGCACGAGTATAACTGCTATAAACAGCCAATTAAGCCAAAATTTAGTCCAATCATGTCCTAGTTAACCGTCAGTCAAGTAATTTTGTATCAATTAGGCCCAATTTAACTACAATTCTGTATCAAGTAGGTCATTAATCAATTATTGCCTCAAATAAGCTTCAACAAAGCCATTTAAGCCTTATATTTATTGTGACCACTGTATGAATATTTGGTTTACTATATTTACTCTTTTCAGAGGCTAGAGGCTTCCATGCGATCAAATGCAGTGAACACCGAACCCAATAATCCAACAGAAAACAGGCCAACACTGGGCCCCACCTTGCAACCCAGCTTAACTGCTCGACAAACAACAATTGATGGGGACGAGCAGTCAGTACAGAATGGAAGCAGTAGAGTAAACAATGGTGGCTCAAAAAGACATTCCTGTGAAAATACGGCTACTGACAGTGGGCCCCAGTCTCGTATCTCTACGCCTTCTTCCCGATCGCTCTCCCCCACTAGGTTCATCTCTTTCCAAATTTGGTTATGTTTCATTTAACTGCGTTTGAATTTATACTTTGTTCCCTTTTTGAGGTGTGATTGCAAAAGCCTGTAAGCTGTTGTAAAATTCTCTTTTTTTAAAAAATGGGTGTCGTAAAATTCTGAGCGCTTTGTTTCGATACTATGTTTTATAATTTATAGGCAAAGAAAGGAAGGAGACTGTGATCCGAGATTCAACCCGTCAACTCAAGGATTAGTGCCAGTTTCAGAAGGTAACTCAAATCTCATGTGGAAACAGGTAATGCTTTAAACTTGTTATCAATGCGCAATTCACATAACTCGATAATTTTTGTTATATAAAGGAAATCTGTACCTTTTTTTTGTCCTGTTAGGAGCTAATAGCAAAAGTTAGAGAACTTGAAGAAGAGATAGCTCAATTAAGGAAGCATCTCTCTGACTACTCAATGAAGGTAAGATTTAAAGAATCTCTTTTGATTAAGTAACGTTTATGGATTGGATTTTATCCTTTATCCTTTATTAAAGTTGATTTTGGTACTCCTTTTCTTATAGGAAGCACAAATTCTATACGAGAAGTCTGTACTAGAGAAACGCATTGCTTACATGCGCAGGGTAATAGTGTCTCCTTTCTTGTAATCCCCTGTACCATTATTTCAGCATTTTTAATAATGTGTCTTTTCTTGTAACCCCCTGTATAATCTGATACCCATGTAGATTTTTTATTTGTTTTAATTTTGCTTGAAAATTCTTCCCAGGTTTTTGATGAGCAACAACAGGATTTGGTCGATGCTGCTTCGAAGGCATTATCATATAGACAAGATATTATCGAGGAAAATATTCGTCTGACCTATGCCTTGCAAGTAAACATGTTATCTCTGTTTTATTGAAATAGTTGTCTTTTAACTGTATTATTTCTCTACAATTGTTGCCAATGATTATTAATTAAAAGGGAGAACAAACACACAGCACACACACAATAGTTAAGCTTCTTTGTCAGAATATCATATGTAAACTGTTTAAAACCTCTTTTTCAGGCAGCACAACAAGAAAGATCGACCTTTGTATCTTCTCTTTTATCTCTCTTATCAGAGTATAACCTCCAGCCTGCTGTGAATGATGCTCAATCGATTGTCAGTAGTGTGAAGGTATCTTTCTTTTTAGTGTTTTCTACATGGTATCTTACAAACCCAACTATTTCAGTGTTTACCTCAAACTTTTTACTATGTTTCCAAATGTTTACACATCACGACTTTCTGAGAGATCTATAAATGTTAGGGAGAATTGTTGGTATACCCATTGAAATATTTTAAATTGCCACCCCATCATAATGCTCAAATTTCTTATTCTCCATTTTATTAGGATAATTGTTGTCATACCCATCAAAAAATTATAAATATCCAGTTTCCCCATTAAAACTTGGAAATTGCCTTTTTCCCCACTAAAAACAAATAACCTTTCTCATTTCTTCTTTCTTTAATGTAATTTTAAACTTTATTTGAGCTTATTATTAATCTTTTATTTTAAGATGAAAGGACTATTTACTCTTCTATTCAAACTAACACATTCTTACTGTCCAACTATGATCAATGTTCTTCTGCATTCTAATCAATCAAATGTTGAATGCTAATGTGCAAGTTAGCTACTGGATTTGTATTGATGGGAAAACTGTGTTATTTGTATAAAAATTTAAAAACTGGGTTATTCTAATCAATCAAATAAACAGTAAAAATAAGATTAAAGAAATGGCAAATAGGAAAAGTTATTTGTTTTTAGTGGGGAAAAAGCAATTTTAGGTTTTGATGGGGAAATTAGATATTTACAAATTTTGATGGATATGACAACAATTAACCAATCATATTTAAAGGAGGTTCACACCAACTATATGTATACTCTATTGTGTAATTAGCTTTGATCTCCGTGTTCCATAACTTACTGTCTTGAATTATATAATTTCATTATTCACCTTAGTGATTAAACTTTGGTTTTGTTACCTGGTTGCAGATTTTGTTTAGGCACTTGCAAGAAAGGCTTATCATTACTGAGGTCTGGTGTTCTCATCTTTTTGGTTTTATTTGGAAAATCACAGATCTTGCTCGTATCTTATACTCTGTATGGCAATAGCTTTTTGATGCTACCACAATAATATTCTCATATAATTACTATCCAATTAAAAAACTACTAAAAATGTCAAATCAGACAAGTGATGCAATCCAATTAAATAAAAGAGTGAAAAAAAAGCTATTCAACATACTCGTCTGTACCTGGTTTGGGATTCTATACTGGTTCAATTTGTTTTTGTAAATTTTAGGCTATATTTCAATTTTGTTTTCATGAATTTTTAGGAGAAATTGAAGGAGTCTCAGTATCAGATAGCACCATTGCAGACCGATTATTCAAACAACTTGGCGATTCCTCCTGCCTCTCCTTCCCATGGCAAAGCTTTAGTTAGTACTGTAAGTTTATATATTTTTTAATTACAAATCCAGTTAATAAACTACAAAACCCCCCAAAAAAAGGAATAACGTAGAACTGGAACATTTTATTTGGGCTGGTTTGGTTGACTGGGGGGGGGGGGGGGGGGCACAAGTTCATATGGACCTTGCAAATTGTTGAAGAATCATGTGCACACTGTTTAAACCCTAGAGCATGTGCGGTTTCTCTTTGTAAGGCCAAACAGTTTTATATTGAATGGAATTGTTTCAACAAGAGGTTCTTCTCTAGTGTTCAGTTGGAAGTTATCTGGTAAAAAAATTCAGGAAACACATCCTTCATTTCATCCCTTGTCATTTTACTACCTATGAAATGTTTCTGACAATGGGCCCATCACTTATAGCAGAATACAGGTCTGGATATAGTGCCACAACATCCATATGGCCACTCACAATCCCCCATGTCATCGCCAAGCGTGCAACCCCGATCCGACTGGGACACACCTGGTCATCCCAGCCGTCAGCACGTGGGGCCCACTGGGCCTGGGCTGAGGAATCCTGAAATGGATAGCATGGGCCGAGCTTCTCCTTCTATTAGCAGGTTAGCATTAGTTTCCTGCAGAGTGCCTCCCACTGGTGCTTTCTGGTATCTTTGAATATTTTATTGTAGAAATCTATATTCTACTCAAAATAAAATTAAAATCATGTACACATTTTCATAGAAATGTACTTTCTTTCTAAATATGAGCTCTTCTATAAGTAATCAGTACACTGAGTACTTGATACTGCAATGACTTTGTGAACAAAGAGGACTGCACTGAAAGATTGGATTGTTACAAGAAAACACTGGTACTTGATTGGTTCTGATAAAATTTCATTGTACCAGTTCTTTACTGGTACTCATACTTCAGCAATGCTAGCACTGACTTCAGACTTTTATCAGTCTCCTTATTTGACTATTAAAATCCTTGTTTAAACAAAAGAAATCAAGGAGTTCAAGAGAGCCCATCTCACCCAATCCAAGCGGACCCACATGTCAGATTCAGCCTTGAGCCGAATGATCATAATCTCTCTTTCAAGGACCTGGCGAGAGGCACTGGAACTGACTTAGAAGATTTAGAAGGGCCTGTCAGTGGGCCTCCCCAGCATTTGAGAGAGCCTTCTGCCCAGTGGGGCTCCGCCACCTCGCCTAATCAAAGCTCAGCGACAGCTGGCGCAGGTGCGGAGGATCAAAATGCTGCGTACCCATATCTTCCTACTGTGCTTGAGGAACCGAGCTCTTCTTTCTCTGAAGGTTTTATTTACTTCTGTGTACATATTCTTTATTACATGTAAATCATAATAATTAATAACAAACAAGAATGATAATAAGATAGAAATAAGACTAACAGGAGTAACAAAATCTACACAAGCACACACAAGAGAAAAAAATAATACTCTTGCTTAATTTCCTTTGAACTAAGCTGGAGAGGATGTTTGTCCTCTTTCTATAATTAAAAGGGAAAAGACACATTACTATAATTTGAGGATAGAAAATTTGCAAAAAAGAAAAAAGAAAAAAAGAAAAAAAAAAAGCTTTATAATGTTCTGTAATGTTCTTCTTTCTGAAATATAAAATCCGTTCTTAATCTTGACATTTGTTTCAGCTGCAGAGGATGACCCTTTACCGGCCATAGAGGGGCTTAGAATTACAGGAGAAGCATTTCCAGGAAGAGAACTTCAAGCAAGTGGTTACTCCATCAATGGCACCACCAGTTGCAATTTTGAAGTACCGTCCTTGCACCTTTTCTTTTCCAATTGTAGTGTGGTATCCATCAACAACCATGACTCTGACAAAATGATATTTTTAAACAAAAGTAAATTTGTAGGTATATTCTCTATTAGTCTAGATAAACTGTGTATCATATCGGTGCAATTTGAGATTTATTTGGTCTCCAATCAAGTGCCAATAACACTAAACTGTTAACTTTTTAAATTGTTTGATGGATGATCGATCAATTTTTAACATGCACTGGATTATTAACACAACCCATCCAATCCATAAAAAACTTATTTTAATTTTGTATATTTTGGTAAACATTTTATCAGTTGTCACAGTGTCCAAAGAAGCTCGTCATAATATAACTGATCTAATGTTGTTCGGTCTCGAACTTGTGTCACTGCATATAAAATATTGTACAGATTGTGATAATCTACTTTGCACAATTCTTATGTTTTACTTTTTTTATCATTTTTTTAGTGGGTGCGCCATCATGAAGATGGATCAATAAATTACATAGATGGTACTTTTTCTCATGCATCTGTCTATACATTTATTGAATAATCTTTTTGGGTTATGTCAGGAAAGGTCATGCAATATTTCTTTAATGTTCTTTTGTTTTTTATTTTTCTTGTACAGGTGCGAAGCAACCATGTTATTTAGTGACAGCTGATGATGTAGATGCATACCTAGCTATTGAAGTTCAACCGTTGGATGAGAAAAAAAGAAAGGTTAGCAATGAAACTTCCATTTTTTATTGATATTTTGTTAAAAATAATAGACATAATCGGAGTTTGCATTTACTAATGTTTTTTTTTTTTTGGTAATTGTAGGGTGAACTTGTGAAAGTCTTTGCAAATGATCAGAAAAAGATTACTTGTGGTTAGTATTACTGGTTAACTTGATTTTTTTCTTCTTGTGGTTTGGTAGGAAATCGGAATTTATTTAAAAGACTGTTCAAGATAATTTTGCTATTAAAGTTAAGCAAGAAAACCTTTTGCTTCTAACTAGAAATATTTTATATCAACATTTTTGCATTCTTGTGCAGATGTTGAGATGCAAGAACAGATAAAGAAAAATCTTTCTGTTGGTCACATCAGTTATGACATTGAGTTATCCGTAAGTAATATTTTGTCATAATTGCATTGTTTAATCTGCTAATTTTGATGGCATATACAAAGAGTCCAACACCTTATATTTAGATGCAAAAGGAAACTTTTGAAATAATCTGTGCCTCCCAGTTACTCTATTGTTCTTATATTTAGATGCAAAAAGAAACTTTTGGAGGGCCCCCCCTCATTCAAATTCGAGGTTTTAGGCTTCTGTTTTTTTGGATTTGCATGTTAGAATATATAATTGTTTTTTCTCAATGATGAAACAGGCAAGATTTATGGATATATGGGAACAGGCTGTATTGATAATAAAGAGGGAAGGGTACAGCATTAAATGCAGCGGACCCCGAGGTGTTGTAGTTGTCGAGAAGTTTGAACAAGCCACTAATGTATTTCTCTTTATTCTCTTCCTTTTTCATTACTAACTTTGTTTTGCTTTTCCAAACAAATTACGAACTAGTAGTGGTATTATTTTTCTTATTTTAATCTTGTGTTTCAGATAAATATACCATATGGACGCCCTGTGGAGTTTATAATCCAAACGGCACAAAATGTTGATCATGTTCTAAGAACAGCTGAAAACGGAATGCAAGTCTCTCTCAACTGTTATGGTTATTATTTTTCTTCTATTTACCTCTAGTAATTTTGAGCATTTAATTTTGCAGGCTTCGGGATTCTATTGTGCTTACCATGCGACTTTTTAAAATGATGGTATGTATGTATGTTATCAATTTATTAATTAACTGCATATACTTGCTTTAACTTGATCTTTTCCTAATTGGTTGTCTTTTCCTAATAGGCTGTGGAAAAGAAAAAAGCCAAAAAAAGGGGTCTCTTCTTCAAGTAACTACTTGTTTTTTTCACTACCATATTCTAATTTATATATATTCAATAGTACATGTTTGTACTTGTATGTAATGTATTTATCTGATAAATAGGATATGCTCTTTTCTTGAATCTGTTGTAGCTGGCAAGTTAATACTGTTTTTTTTTTTCCTATGTCCCTGCTTTAATTTAAAGAACACATTTATTTCACCTCTAAATATGTTTGTGCAATACTGTTGTTTTCCACATTGGTTATCACTTGTATTTCTTTCAGGCTAAAAAAAAGATCCAAATGGTGGACTGAGTTTGCCTGGTGTAAGGGTTCCATTTTTCTTTGTAATTGTGGGGCCCATCGGCTCTGATACTAACTAAAAATAGGAATTCAGATCCAACGCGGTACCGGACCATGTAGAACACGAGGTCTGAGTCGTCTGTTTTATTATGGTACGATTCTAGTCGTCTGTTTTATTATGGTACTATTACAAATAGGCTCCGAAGTGATTTTTGGTGTGGCCAGGAATCTTCTACGAGGTCCGGTAAATCAGAGGATGTTCCTAAAATAGGGGGACTGAAGTGTATATTTTTCTTTTGCCGATGCGATGTTAAACAAAAAAAGTCAATAACAGGGCAAATGGCTAATGTATTTCTCAACAGCAGTTTTATACCCTTTTGTTGAGGCTGTGACGGTTGATCTAACTAGGGATTATTAATCCAGGTGTAAGTATACATATCAACACTATCATGTTACATAATTTTTTATTTATAGAAATTAATTAAAACAAATATATAGGAAAATGGATTGATAGCGGTTTCCTGTCCCCACATGCCTGTGGCAAATCCTTGCTATAACTATTTTATTTCTGAAGAAACCAAATTAATGATTTAGTTCCTTTAAAGCTGTTTAATGAAATTGATTCATTGATTCGGTTCGATGGAATGAAAATTCCTAGACAATCTATCCATTCATTTAGAACTGTTTGATGAACTTTTATAAATAAAAAAAAAATCTGATGTTATGTAAGAGGATCCTGTTTTCAAAACCCTCCAAAGTATTGCGTGTCAACTAGATTATAGCTGATAACCTAACTAAAGAAACCAATATTATCATAACCGAACTGGATATCGACCCGGTAATGCTTTGGGTCAATGGTTTACTGGTCGTACCAGTGGGTTAATTGGTTCAACCGTTGATTTTTTAATAATACTAAATATATAAATAAATAGAAATGTTATTGTCTAAATAAAATGAAAGTATTATCTCTTGATTAATTTTGCTAAGTGTAATGATATAAAAATGTATATTTTTGAACTAATACATCAAACATCAAACAAAAGTTTAATTTGTCGAATGAATAAAAAAAATCAGCAATAAAATTCAATTTTAAAGCTGAACAAACTGGCATTCAATATGTGTATCTTTTAACATTTTTTCTCCTTAATGTTTTTATATAGAACATAATTATGTCTAATTAAGTCAGTAAGATACATTCTCATATACAACATCCTAATTTTTATTATTATTACTAATTGAAGATTTAAAAAAACACTAAACAGAAAAGTGGAAACTAACTCTAAATTTGATAACAATACTAGTATCAAAATGTAAGAAATATATTTTTTCGAAGCTTAATATCAATTGAGCTTATTTCTAATATTATTAAAATAAAATATCGTAGGAACACTTTATTTTCCATCAAAGAGATTTTACTGTTTAATACCTTTATTTTAGAATTAAAAAATTAACATCATATATATTTTTCAAATTTTTTTTTATCAAAAAGAGCCTCCAACACTCTTTTCAACGATTCATATTAGATTTTTCTGCAGTTTGAATTTTTTTTTTATAAAATAATGCAACGACGGCTGATTATGTTCGAACACATTACTGATTATTTTAAACAATTAACATCGTATATAAAATATCGTAGTAACGCAAAAGATAACATAATTATGAACCACCTCCTATCGTCTAGTGCGACTGTTTTGCACACATTTTACGTACTCGGCTACATTTTGGAGTTTTTCGTGTTACTGATATTCTCTGTGGTATAAGATTGAACGTAGATGTATTATGATTATATGATCATTACTTTTTAAGTTTTTATCGTTTGACATGATATTACTACTAGTTTGTTAATTACATGAGATATGTATATATGTATGCTTTGATATAATCAAATGAGGCTATGTTACATTGTAATGCGCAGATTGATCCATACATTAAATTTATATTTTTATTTTTAAACTTCAACATTATTATCATATGAAAATATACTTGAAGATCAAATTTTATATTTTTTGGAACTTTTTTACTATTTTTTGAATCAATTAGAAAATCACTTGATAAAAAAATTCTAGACCATCCGAGATTAGTGAATTTCTACCCAACTAAAAAATAGTAAAAAATTCTAAAACATATAAAATTTGGTCTCCAAATATATTTTCATATAATAATAATATTAAATGGTTCATATTAATTATTTAAATTTTGAAAACAGAGATATAAATTCAATGTACGGACTGATCTGCACATTGCAATGTACCATTGTCTCACTCATCTAATAATATAACAAGAGTATGATATTTTTAGACCCCTTGAGGGAGGAGACTCCAAAAGTGCATGGTCGTGCTCTATGAATTTTTTTTTTATCGCACGTGAATAGTAACTTTCGGAATTATTGCCGAACAGGGCCTCATTTTTTTTCACGTGAACAGTAAAATCCAGTTCAAAATTTTCAATTTCTAAATCCATTCCTATTCTCTATTGGGCTGCCGAACAGGCCTTGATTGAGAGTAAATCAACTATTTGAGAATCAATTTAATCTTGGTATGAAAAATCATATATTGAGCTCTAGACTGAGGATACATGTCATTTCATGCATTGAGTTCAATCAAGATATCAATTGACAAATAGATAAACATGAGTTCATTGTGGATCAAATATTTGTCGGACATTGATATTCACGTAATTTAGATCCTCATATTTTTTTACTAGGTCCCTCATAATCCAAATTTTGTGGTTTCAGATTAATTCAAAAACAGTGTTTATTTGGATAGTGCAGGGCTATAATTATTTGTGCTTTGAGATTCTTGTAAAGTTCAAAAAAATGGTCCGGATTATTTTACTCTACAAAATAGTGCCAATGTAGTAGAGATTAGGATTCTCAACGAGTTGGCTTGGTCCGAACTAAGTTCTAACTTAGCTTATTAATTTTAGACTAAG
This sequence comes from Carex pumila, assembly GCA_033356055.1. Classification (NCBI taxonomy): domain Eukaryota; kingdom Viridiplantae; phylum Streptophyta; class Magnoliopsida; order Poales; family Cyperaceae; genus Carex; species Carex pumila. The sequence continues at coordinate 61,083 of JARJHM010000698.1, forward strand.
TTACAGTTAAACGAGCTGGATCTGGGACATCCGAGCTAAAACTTCAGTTTGAACTCGTGACAAGCCAATTCGAGCCAGCTCGTGAGCAGACGAGCTGGTGAGCTGGATCTTGTTTTAAGAAGAAAATAAATTTTACAAATTTTTTTGATTGACCTGAACCTAACTAGACAATATAAAATGCACACAAATTTAAAAAAATTCACAAATTGATGCCTAGCCGAGTTAACTCGCGAGCTGGCTAGCAAGCTAGACCCCAGCCTGAACTCGTCAATTCTGAACCGAACTAGTGACAAACTGGCTCATTAACAGCTCGATCCAATAACAAACAAACTGTTAGCGAGCGAGTCATAATTGAGTCACGAGCTACAAGCTTTTTTGCCACCCCACTAGTACTAGAGATACAATTATACAAAATGACGAGCTAATTATAGAAAAAAAAAAAAAAAAAGCCATCCGACATGTACGAACCTGATCGTCTCAGATCAATCCAACGAGTACATTTCCGATCGTATCAGATCAGATCGGACGGCTGCCATTGCCTATGATGTTTCCCTCACGCAGCCCTCGTGATTTTCTCTTTTTCTTCGGGTAAAGATTTTAACAGAGTATTTTTGACTTCATACAGCATAAAAACTATAGAATTAAAACAGCGCTGCATCCGGTTAGTGCGCTGCATGAGGATAAAACTACTCTGTTAAATTCGTTACCCTTTTATTCCTCATCGCGCCTCCTCTTCTCTTCTCTTCTCTTCTTTCAATATCTTCTTCTAAGCCGAGACGAAAAGAAAAGAAAAGAGATCAAAATCAAAGAGAAATCTGTCAACTGTGACTGTGAGTGTCTCACTTCTTCTTTCTTTCTTATACTCTTTTTTCTACCGTTTTCACCAAATTAGGTCGTATTATGTTAATAATTTTGGAACTCGTGCTTTAGATCGGTCATCGGTTTCTTCTCAAAATCAGATTCTGTGTCTGTCGCCCCGTAAATTCAAGTCGGTTCTGATTTTTACTCGATGATATTTTCAGTGCGTTAATACGATGTCGTGATCTATTTATTTGTAAAATTTGTTACTTTGATAAATTGCGAAAGGATCTGATGAGATTAAGATATTTATCGGAATCCCTGGAAACTATCCCCTGAAATAAATAAGTAAAATTTGGAACTTGACAAGTTTGCATCTTGTTCCTGTTGCATTACCTTGGTATTTAGTTAACTTCAATAAATAAAGCATGTGTATTTGCTTTCAATACTGTACTGTTCTATGGTTAGGGATGCCAAATATTACCTGATCGAACCTCAATCAGTGTTGTTGCTGATCTAGTTGGGTCAGATTACACCACCCTCAATTGGATCCTACTGTCGGTAGCTGTAAATCAATATATATTACAAATGTATGCAGTCATGTGTTTAAATATTGTTTAAAGCACTCTTGCTTGAGAAATTGTGAGGCAATCTCTTATCTATATTCAAATTAGTAGATATCCATATGGAATTATCTATGGCAATATTTAGTTCATTTATTGACATTTTATTTTTGTGCAAAAGAGGGTAAAAAAGATGGCGGATTCAAAACCAGGTCAGAGGAAAGCCGTGTTCACTAAGGTTGAGCAGTTGCGACCTGGTACCACTGGCCACAATCTGACATTGAAGGTGGTTGACTCGAAGATTGTCGTACAGCGAGGTGGAGTTGGAGGTGGAAGATCTGACGGTGGGCCCCAATCTCGTCAGATGCGCATTGCTGAGTGCCTTGTTGGTGACGAAACTGGCATGATTGTTTTCACTGCCCGAAATGAGCAAGGTACTAGTTTCCTTAACTACTCTGTCATGTGTACGTCTAATCTCATTTGAATTTGATATTTATGAAATTCCATTTGTAAGAAGTTATTTAAAATCTAGAGCTTACCATAGTTCTGAGTTCTGACTAACCCCAATAGTAGTAACTCGTCTTATTTCTTTTATATTTCTAGAAGCACAAGTAGCATTTCCTGTTATAATTTGTGGGATGTAACGCAATTTCTAATTTAGAAAGTTTTCATTTAAAGAGATCACTTTCTAGTGTTGCTTATATTGGCTCTTGTTCTCTCTTTCATAGTAATAATTGCTGACGTGGCCACCGAAAAAATTAAAAGTTAATTGTATGAGTGTAGAGGTTTAGAAATTATAACTTAATTTCTTTTTAGTCCTTGACAGCTATTTTTAGTTTCTTCTTAATTTTACTGATGTAGATGCTCTTAAATCCTGCTAAAATGAAGCCAACTGAATTCAAACAGTTGCAAAAAGCATAATCCCATCACTAAAAAAAGGATGGGCTAGGTATCAATGATTGCTTATTGTATTTACAACCAGCACATAAATAATTTCTCCTTGCAAACCTTTAAATGAAGACTCGGCTCCTAATCCCTGGCCCTTTTTAAATAAAATGCGCATCAGTAAATTTATGGATCTGTTATGTGTTCTGACAGAATTTATCCTTGTGCAATTTTTGAATTTGGTTTCATATTTGAGACTCACGTGAATTATGGTTTCCAAACATATAAATTTCCTCATTTCTAGTGCTTCTATGCAAACAATAATTTTGCGGGATACTTGAATGCGATCAGTGCATTCAAATTATAAATTTAGAAGGACAATAAACCTGATTTGTGACTTAAATTAATGCACGTTTTCATTTGGCAGTGGATTTAATGAAAGCAGGGGCCACAGTAACAGTGAGGAATGCAAAGATTGACATGTTCAAGGGGTCAATGCGTCTGGCTGTTGACAAGTGGGGCCGCGTGGAAGCTGCCGAACCGGCCGACTTTACTGTGAAAGAGGATAACAATTTATCTCTCGTTGAATTTGAGCTTGTTACCGTGGTTGAAGAGTAAGTAGTGCGTGGGCTTTGTTTTATCCAAAGAGGGGTCCACTCGGCATCCTCTTGTGTGAGACTAGCATTAGTGATTAAGGCTCCTTTATTTTTAGGCTATGAATTTATTTTACTCCTTGAGTTGAAACTTTTTTTTGTTGCAGTAATTGTTTGTTTGTTTCGTGTGGTTTTTGGTACACTTGTGACGTGTTGTTAACTTAAATCATATTTCCTTTTACTGTAATATTTTACCATGCGCCTGCGGTGTAGAGATTATGCCAAGTGGTTAACTAAATATGTAGGTTTGTTGTTCATGGGCTTGTGCCTCCTGGTTGTGGTAATTACGCGACTGGTACAGAGATTCTGTCTGTTACCATCTTCTTCAGGGCTTGTTCTTCCCGATTTTATTTTAGCATTTAAAAAAAAAAAAAAAAATCAAACTTTAAAGGTAGTCGGCATTTTTAAAGAACTACAAACATAACACTGATATTTGGAATTTGGAAAGGGTCAAACTCGAATTTGTGCATCTAGAAGGGGTCAAACCCTAGTTTGAAGGCATCTGTTATTTACCCATTCAGGTATGCATAAAAAAGAAGAGAACATTAGATATGCAGTCATGCAGATCTCGTTTGCGTATCTGTTCAGAAAGACACTATTAGCTATTAGGTCCGTTCATCTGTCTTGAAGCACGCAGATCTAGTCTGCCATGTTTTGATATTTTTAAATGCTAATAAAAAGAAAAATCGGACGCTCTTCTCTTATTTTTATTGCTTACCGCGATGCCTGGAGGATTGGGAAAATAAAAATAAATATATAATAGGTATAATTTCATTCAATGTGAGCCTGTTTTATGGGCTGAGTATGTGTTTAGTGGTTTTATTTAAGCCCAGTGCAGTTCTATCTCCATCACGCATCATTTTTTGTAGGTATGAAACGTACAATAGGATTCATTTATCCCCAATCTTAAATTTAACAGTATGTGTGAGCAAACTTGTTTTGAAGTCTTTCTGTTCACACTTAAATTTAACTGTTCAAACTGCTAAAAATTGGTTAACAATACCTGTCATCCTTTGTAGATATTACATTCACAGTATCCTTTCGAGACATCTACGTTGACAGTAAAGTTTGAAGGAATGGGGACACGGGAGGGGAGGGGGGGGGGGGGGGGGGGGGGGGGGGGTTTGAGGTTTATTTTTTTTGTATGTGTTCAACCGTCACATAATTCACATGGGGAAACAAAATACCAAGGTTTTGCACTTGAGGATCATACTATGACAGTATGCTCCTAAAATTTGCATGATATTTGTAAAAAAAAAAAATTCAAGTCTCCAATATATATATTTGGCTTCAAGTTTCAATTATTCAAGTGTTACTCAAGCAAGTGAAAATTTAATTTAATGCTCTAGAATTACCTAAATTTTTACATAAACAACCATTCAGAGACGGAAGAATGTGTAGTCAAAAGGGTGCTAAGCACGTCCTATTACTTGGAATTTGTTATTTTTATCCTTTGAAAAAAATTTAATTTCTACAAAAGTTATACTATTAGTCTCTCTCATAAATTGAAATTACACCACTTATTTATCTAGCATCCCCTATTTCAATTTTCTAGTTCCGCCCCTGCAACCATTATTTACACACATACCATATGCGTTATATATTAGTGTTCCTATATAGATTTCTTTCCCTTTCAACCTTTTCCTGTGTATTGTTTCGTCTGGATGCTCATATGTAATCATGGGATCAAACTCTGTACAAAACCACACAATGGGATATTATTTTTCTATGTTTTGTCTTGTATAAATATCTTTTTGTTCACACAAACATAAAACATACCACACATTGCCCTAGGATATGGGGAATTCTCTGTGGCATGAGAGATTTGAAGTTACCAACCACAAACAAAATGCACATGTTCATATTAGAATATATACATGGATCGAGAAAGGATTAGAAAATGACTTTTAAATCCTTAATTTTCGTTCTGTTGTGCTGTCGAAATCCAATCAGTAAAAATTATATTCACAAATGGGAGGAACCCTCAGTTCATGGATATCAAAAATATTTGAAAAGGTCCTCGGAAAAGATAAGATTATAACTTTAAATTCTGTTAATTGCTATTGTAAAGCGAACAACCCTGCGAAGTTTCTTGACGATATTATCTAAAATGAAAAAAAAAAAATCATAAAGATTTCATCTGCTACTTATTACCTTTCCTAATTCCATTAAAATAAATGAAGTACAATGTCAAGTAATTTACAGAAGAGATGAAGGGAACAAATATCACAAATATGTTTCTTAAATCATTTAATTCACTTCTTTTAGAAAAATAAAAATGAAGAACTGTTGTTTTTCTCTTTTGAAATTGTAATATGCAGGGGTTGCCATGCAAATTTGACTGGTGAACTGTCTTTCTTTTAACCTTTTCCTGTAAAATATAAATAGAAATTTATAATTCATTGAGTTACCAGATAAAGATTTACTCATTATGGGAAAGAAATCAGTTTTTAAGTACATAGATGCAGATATCAGAGTCCCTTTCAACAATTAATGTATTGATGTATCCTTTCTTGGTTGCTCTTGCAATTAAAGTGTGAACTTATAATTTATTTGTAGACATATCATACCAAAACAACTGGAAAATTACCGAGCTATTATTGTCAGTATTAATAAAACAATACAAAATGGGCTACAGTTCTGCTTTGAGAAGTAAAGTCCATTTTTACTCCATGCTTGTATTTTGTGATTTGAAGATTCAAATAATTGATTCGAACCGTTCAATATAATTTCTATATTAAAATGTGTCCGGAGACAAATTTTTATAATTTTCAGCTATTTATAGGTACAAAATCATTGTTTTTTATATCTAGAATTTTTTTAAAATCAGTGATTTGTTATCTATAAAAATAATATTAAACAATTTCTCAAATACAAAATTTGTTCTCTAATCACATTTTAATATGAAAATCATATTGAATTATTTGTACTTAAAAATTACAAGATATGGATAGAAAATAAAATATAGACTTTACTTACCAAAGCACCGTAACAGCCACCTCAAATAATACATAGTTATCGCACACATCCAACCTTTATATATATCTATTTGACATTTTATCTTGAAATTGATCGTTCAAATTACAACTCTATGAAATTTCGTTTGTTTCTTTAAGCCCTTATATATCATTTTTTTTTTTGAAGAATGCTTGGTAGAAGCTGCCAAGATGATGCCCTTATATATAATTAATTGAAGGCATTCCAGAAATATTTTATTCGATATAGCGTGAGTTATAATTTCTGGTGCAAAGTTTTTACTTTGTTGATGAAATGGTCTTGAATTCTTATTGTGACTCTGCAAACACACACACACACACACACACATATATATATATATATTTTGGTTTCAATTGTGGACAGACTTCAACTTGTATATTTAATATGACATTGGATCCGGAAATGCTAAAATATTATAGTTGTTTTGCTCTTTTTATTAGATTTTGGTGTAGATATTTTTATTTAGTGCACATAATGGAACGCTTGGTGTAGATATTTTTATTTAGTATTTTCTGCTTTGAGATTCGTGCCAAGTTAAAAAGAACGGTTCAGATCTAGTAATTGTAAAAGATTCCCTTATCAAGTATTGGAGAGGATGTGAATTCGTCCCTTTGCTGTTCATGTACAGTAATTTAATTCTGCCATGCACGTCTTCCTATTTCTCCACATGATTTTTGTAACCATCATTAAAGTACATTCCAATATTCAATTATGATTTCATTTTGTCTTCAGAGACATTTTACACCTGAGTCCTCCAGTTTCTTACAAAGCCCATAAAAATTTTGGTTAACCAAAAACTTCAAAAGAAATTGATTTAATATTTTATAACAGAGGAGCTATTTTTGTTCAGAAATTGTTTACAAACCTCCAGATCCGTATCCTCCAAGTACCTGACTGAATCTGACTGAAACGGACGGCTCAGATTTACTCTCAGCCAGTGACTACTCGAGATGGCACAGTATTTGTGGTTTGAGATTTGTGCCAATTTAAACATCTAGACTGAGAGTAAATCTGAGCCGTCTGTTTCAGTCAGGTACTTGGCAAGATACGGATCACTCCCCCCTCCTCCCCCACCAAAGAAAAAAAAAAAATTATCATGCAATAAATTGACCGTGACTTCGCCATAATTAATTCTGTTTATGTATTAAAAAAAATTATGTTTAATGCTGAACTTAATCTAAATATTGTATTTCTAGAATCGATAGAATATCCACCGATCTTTTTACCAATGAAAAATTTAATATACCCTTTTTCTTTTCTTTTTTATTAATTTCTACATTAAAAATATTTTCGCAGCAAATCAACCATCAAGAACGTACGGCACCTAGGACTTGTAATAATAATTACATTCAATTCCCCCTACCCCAACCCCAACCACACACACACACACACACCGGATGTTAGAGGGAATTCGAATAATTTCTTCCATTAACTCGTATAAGAAGTGGTACATATATATAAAATGTCATACTAATTGAGCTTGTGGAGAACTCGATCTCTGTTCGAACTCAATATTGGTCGAGTTTGATAGCTCGATTCGACTCAACATATAATCGGATCAAATGTTAGATTCGGATTGGCTTTAATTTCAAACTTAACTTGTTTATTGTACTCAGACAATCTAACAAATCTATCTCATAATTCCATCCCTCACTTTTTATGCACGTATCAATCATCCCTTTTAGATCTTGCCAATGTTGAGCTGAGTCATTAATAAATCACCTTTTTTTTTAAAAAAAAAAAAATGGAGATTCAATGTCCGGGTTTTAAGTACAGTTTCAGTTGCTATAACATGTAGTTCATAGCAATTAATGTAAAGATTGAGAATAATTTTGCACACTTTTGTCGAGATATTAGTGGTACTTTTCATCAACAGTACTATTTTGTTTTGAACAAATATGTCTCATGATAGATCAAAATTTGTTGTTATTCTTGTGCATGAATAATGTTTCTGCTATTTCTGTTTTTTTTTTTTTAAATTTAGTCATTGAATTGTTTCGAGATGCATGAACAAAAAAGTTTTGAAAAAAGTTGCTTTAATATTCGTTCCCCCAAAAAAATGAATGGCTAGATTCAGAAAAACATGAATAGCAGGGTTACTGTTCATGGGAAGAGAATAACAGCAGATTTCATTACCATGATTAGACGTACAAATGAATTAGATATTATCCATATCCATATCTAAATTTCTGCAAATTCAGATATTTTGCATATACATATATAATTAATTTATGCGGATAAAGACGCATATACGGTTTGATTTTAGAATCGAATATGAATTAATACATATAATTATTTGTATATGTATCCGTATATTATAAGCTTTCGAATATCCGTTCATCCGGCAGAATTCACACCCAATTTCTTCTATCAATTCCAATTTCCGTTTACATTCCTTCGACTTAAGGCTACTAATGATTCAGATTTGACTCAAATTCAGCTCGGCTCAATAAGAGAAACAAAATGATTCAGCTCTAATTTGGCTTTGATTTTGAAAGAAAAAACTCAGCTCGGCTTATGTAAACACTTGGCTCAGCTTGCAAGTTGGCTCATATTTTTACTTATTTTTCTAGATTTATTTTGAGACTGTTGACTTTTGTTATTTTCATAGATTAATCAAAACATACTTGCTTTTAAATTTTGTACCTAAATTTCAGAAAGAAAAAAAAAAAGGGAGTTATTGTTTTTAGAGAGAGAAAAAAGCAAAGCAAATCAATTCATTATTTATTTTTGGAATTTACCGTTACATGTGAAAATAGGCTACAGTTAGGATTAACTAGGTATCAGTTAGAATCTGGCAAATGTAACCATTTAGCGTATCCGTCTAAAGCCCATAATAAGAAAAATTCTACTCATCATAATTTTCGCAAATAATTACATCTTAATTCTCAAATTCAACTAGTTAATTGCTATGAATTTTTTTCTTTGTTTCTTTATTAATTAATTTAAAAGAGATTTGCACTTTCAATTCTCATTTGTTCGTTTTGATAAAAAATGATTCGGTTACACCAAGCTGAAAAGTCGGATACATATTTTATTTTATTTTTATTAGAAACCCGTAGCTGTGTTATATTGCAATAAGTAAAAATGAGCTGGCTTGCGAGCTGAGCCGAATCGAGTCAAGTTTTTACATGAGCCGAGCCGATCTTTTTCTTTCAAAATCGGATTGAGTCGAGTTCGGTTTTTTTCAGTTTTTAATCTGATTCGTTATAAAGTATTTAGCTGCTCAACTCATTGATACGCGAGCCAGCTCTACTCATTAGCAGCCCTACTTCGACTTCTTCAGCTACGGAGCTTGTGAATCCACCGAATAGATTAAAAATCGTTAGAGTTCTCTTGCAAACTACTAGCAACGAAATTGGTGAAATTATCTGCATTCGCCAAGACGCCGATTGGCAAAGTTGCTTTTGCTAAGCTACCAAGTATGGTACAAGAACCAATATTGTGGTCTAAGATTTTTTTTCGTTATTTTTCTTTTCTACTCGTTGTGAACTTATATTGTGGTAGCAGAAATAGATTAAAACACACAAAATACGATCTTTTATGTTTATTTTTTAAGTACTTAATTGTAAAACTAATTTTTACTATTTAAGAAAAATAAATGAGCATATAGTTTGTCGTCTTTAATTAATATATAATTTTGAGTGACAATTTATGTTAAATATACATGTAGGCTTGGAGCCTTGGAGGTTCAGATTGGACAGTGCCACCGGGAAAAAGGGACTCGTCAGGTGATAGTATCTAAATTCTAAACAATAACAAGGCCTTGATCTTCTTGACATAGCTCACCTTCAATATATAGATTGTTCTTCGTATGTGTAATATCTGATCTATATCTGCATATGTTAATATCCGATATGTATCTGTATTCAAAAAATAAATACGGATACATGTATGGTTTTACCACTATCTGCTTCAGTGTTGTAAAAAACGTCTGTTTAAGTCATTAATCAACCGATTAATCGTTAACAGTGACCAATTCATTATATATTTTTTTCGACTAATCAACTGATTATTTTCAATTATAACCGATTATTTCTGATTATTCCTGATTAATCGCTTGACGGTACCTTATCCATCCGACGACTGCATACTGTTATTTATAACACTGATCCGATTCCGTTTGCACCCCAGTCATCACATTGTCAATTTTATTTAGAATAGTTTGTGGGACTTGATACATATGTAGAAATAAATGCAGAGGCAGAGGTGTAACAACACTATTTAAAAGTACCAATTTGCCCTTAAATAGCATTTTACTTTTCTGGCAGTTTACCAACCTGACAACCAAGTTTCTATGCCAGCCTTTTCCCTTTTACCCAAATATATATATATATATATATATGATTTGGCTAATATGCTATGGGTAGCTAAGAGAACTCCTGTACTACTGCTCAATATTCGATTTTTCAAAATTATAATGGTCAATTCAAACTATTCATCTTGTTCTCCATATTAACATGTGTTTGGAGACCAAATTTTACATTTTTTGGAAATTTTTTACTATTTTTTTAGATTTATTGAATATCGCTGTTTTTTATGGTTCAGATTTGTCTGAAAAACAACGATTTTCAATAAATCTAAAAAAATAGTAAAAAATTTCCAAAAAATGTAAAATTTGGTCTTCAAGCACATATTAATATGGAGAACAAGATGAACGGTTCGGATCGACCGTTAGGATTTTGAAAAGTCGAATATTACGCCGTAGCACGGGAGGCCTCTTAGCTACCTATAGCACCATAGCCAAGTCCTATATATATATATAGAGGGAGAATCAAGTTACAACATTTTTTGAGTTACAACAAGTTACAACAAGCTTTTTTTTTTAATTTTGAAAGTCCAAATCGTCGATCCAAACCGTTAAATATGATCTCTACAATAAAATGTGCTTGGAGACCAAATTTTACATTTTTTGGAATTTTTTTACTATTTATTAAGATGGGTACAAAAACTAGTCAAATTCAGACCATTGAATTTTGTACTCATCTTAATAAATAGTAAAGAAATTCCAAAAAATATAAAATTTGGTCTCCAAGCACATTTTATTGTAGAGATCATATCTAACGGTTTGGATCGACGATATGGACTTTCAAAAAAAAAAAAAAAGCTTGTTGTAACTCAAAAAATGTTGTAACTTGATCTCTCCTCATATATATATATATAGAGAGATGGACTTGGGTGAGACGCGGTATATACGTCGTTTGTACTTCACGCCGTATTTTCATTTTGAAAGTCCAAATGACCGATCCGAACCGTTAGATGTTTAATCCATAATGAAATGTGCTTGGAGACTAATTTTTACATTTTTTGGAAATTTTTTACTATTTATTAAGCATTTTTGAAAGTTGCTGTTTTGCTGTGAACAGTAAAAAACAGTAAAATTTTCTGAACCATCAGATCAGCGGCATTCAAAATTGCTTAATAAATAGTAAAAAAATTCCAAAAAATATAAAATTTGGTCTCCAAGCACATTTCAATATGGAGAACAAGATGAACGGTTCGGATCGGTTGTTTGAATTTTCAAAATGGCTAAACCGTACCGTGGAGCACCAAACGCGTATACTCCGTGTCTCACCCAAGTCCATCTCTCTCTCTATATATATATATAATTTTTTTTGAAAGGCTTGGCAGTTTTATTTATACAAATTGAAGAAATCCTCATGGAGTCATGTTGACTTTGAAACTAGCTAGATAACTTAATCACAAGAACAAATTAAGGATTAATATCTAATTAGAGACAATATGTATGAAACAATCATGCTAAGGAATGCGAGTATAGTTGACTAGATTAATTACTTAATTGCATGCAGATTAAAGAAGAAATGAGAATATATACTTTAAACATGTAAGACTTTGTATCCATTTAATTTTTTAATAATTAGTCAATAAAATAATTTATGCTGAGAAAGTGGAGTTGACAAGGTACAATACTTAACTAGAACCCCAAAACAATACATCATGCTAATATAAGATAGATGCACGTCCGATTGACATTTATTGAAGCAGTTCAACACGCTGTTGACCTAAAAAATAAAAATAAAAATCAAACAACAGAATTAAAACAAATTGTAACATGATCACGTAATTGCATATATGTTTGCTGGGACAATACAATTAATTAACACACTAATTTATCAGACAGTTAAATATTAATTAACCCAAACTACGTACATCAACTTAATTATATTTAAATTGTTGTATCTTTTGTTCATTCATTCTAAAGTTTAAATTGATTCTATTTTGTTTTAGATCATTAACAAAATAATCTTATATTGAAATATGTGTGTGTGTGTGTGTGCATGTGGTTAAAAAAAGTAGTATCATTGTAATAAAGTCTGATAATGATATCAGTGTCATTTGATAATTAATGACACTTATTCTAAAATCAATCAAATATGTTTCAAATAACTAATTCAAATTGTTCAAACCAATGTACATTACGAGTGATATATTTACATGCAAACTTTCTAAAATTTCAAATCTATTTCATATGGAGTCAAATGATAAAAAATATTAGTTAATTTTAATGTGCGCATTTATTTTTCATCATATTTTGACCACTTGATTTCATTCTAAATGAGTTTGAAGATTTATAATTTTTGCATAGAAATGCATCACGTGTGAGTAAGATCGGTTTCAAAGGTTTGGGTTTGTTATTTAAAACCTATTTAATATATTTTGAACTCAGTATCACTATGGTTGATATAATATTGATGTGATAGGAGCCAGACATACATAAATGTATTATCATAAAGTAACAGTTTGTAAAGGAAAGTAAAGGAGAGAATAGATCAGACGAATTATTAAGCTCGCTCGTTAGCCGCCTTAGCTTACCATTCAAAATTGAAAAAGGGGTTCCACTCGTATATTGACCTTAATTACTTGTTTTTACAAACTCTCGCTATCACTATTACACTTATGATACCAAGTCCACAACTTAAAGCTCAACAGAGACAAATATAATTGTAGGACCCACACGAAAAGCAACACGGTATCCATTTTATCAAATTAAATAAAACGGACGGTATATATAGGTCGTTCCTTCATGCCATACACCGCAAAAACATTAAAGCTCAGAGATTCCTTCACTAATAATTAATTCAAGGAGATAGAGGAGAGAGATAGAGATAGAGAGAGAGTGTGTGTGTGTGTGAAGAATAAATAGGTCAACAAATGAAGAGCAGTGTTATTATTGGAGGAGGAAGGAAAATGGAGAGAAAAGAGAAAGAGAGAGAAAGAAGGATGCAAATGAAGGAGCTTTGCTTCAAGCTCTCTTCTCTCATCCCCAATTCAACCAAACAACACCAACACCAAGTAATTAATTTCTCATCATTCCGTGTTTTCTTTCTTAATCAAGTTATTAATTAGTTTCTTAATTTGTCACCAATTTAATTAATTGTTATGTTAATTTTTTTTATTACTGTGTTAATTTATATATTCAGGAGGACATCATGACTCAACAAGCTAACTTGGATGAGGCGACGAAGTACATTTCAGAACTAAAACAAAGAGTAGAGAAGCTAAGAGAAATTATAAGGGATTCGAAATCAACCGTGAGAGGAACAAAAAGGCACACTTGTAGCAAGACGGTAGCGCCGGTAATTGAGGTGCGATCTGAAGACACCAACTTAGAAGTGAAATTAGTAAGCGGCGTACACAATCGATTGAAGCTGCACCAGGTCATCGCCATTTTGGAAGAAGAAGGTGCAGATGTTAAAAATGCCAATATTTCACTGGGGCAAGGGGATAAACTGTTCTGCACCATTCATTCTCAGGTAAAACAATAATTGGATATATATATGAATATTTTATTTCATTATAATTGGATTTCAAGTGGTTAAAAAGAAGTATCATTAATTGCCCATTTTATGAAATTAATTTTTGCAGGCTTTTAGTTCAAGAATTGGTTTGGAGGCTTCAAGGGTGTTGGAAAGATTGCAAGATTTGGTTTCATGATTATTTGTTATCAGTTGAGATATATACTTGATATGTGTGAATATTACATTTGATTTCATTATAACTTAAAATATAGTACATTTTTGCTCAAATTTTATGATGTGTTGTTATTTACATAGTAAGAATTATCGGTATTGGGATCGGGATCGGTCCCGGCCGACACCGATACGGGATCGGGATATCAGCCGGTATCGACTGATTTAGATCAAAAAATGAGACTTTTTGGCCAGAAGCTTGTTTTACACTAAAAAATAGAAAAAATTTGATAAAAAAAATAATTTGTCAACAATTTATGTTTAGATAAATGAGTATAATCAAATAATCTACTAATACAATATAATACAAGCATTAAAACTATAAACACACTTTTTCACTATCAGAAACTATGTCGTGCTGGCTGGTTCACTTCATCGTCATTTATATTATGATAAAAATTGAGCTATTGTTGTCCAGAACAAAAACAAAAAAAAAAAAAAACATTGTAGAACCAAATGAAAGATTATTAACATCTTTAATCACGGATTCATATTTTTCTATTTCAGCGTAGTTGATACTTGATACTCTATTTAATCAATGAATGTTATGAGTTTTCAGCATCTACATAGTTTATACCCTATTTAATCAATCACGAGTTCAAGTTTTTAGACGAATAATGACCAGAATCTGATCAAAATAGCATAAATTGGACGAAAAACTAAAAATCCGTTAGTATCGGCTCAGTACCAGATCGGTGTCGGCCGATAATTCCTACTATGGTTATATATAATGTTAGGTTTTGAAATTAAACTCAAAAGGAAATAGAAAAAAAAAAAATCTCACAAAGTATCAATTACTTCCTGGTGTATGTCATTTGAGCACTCCTTTCTGTAGTGTTGCATATATATATATATATATATATATATATATGTACAAAATATTCTCTTCAAATTAATTTAATGTCTCAACCCCCGCTAAAGGTGTAATAAAAAATTTACATGACTAAACAAAAGTGAACATTGTTTTGCATTAAAGGAAAAAAAGGAGAGATATCGATCCTTTCATACATAGAAAAACAAAAAGAAGTGTCTCGATTGCGGCATGCGGATGAGCTTTTTTTGGAAAGCAGGGAACAGATGCCCACTAAAATTTTTTTTTTTTAAAATAAAATAAATAAATTTTGAAAAGTTGTGTTTTGGATTTATTTGAGCATGCCAATTGTAAATTGATCAACCGAAGAGAATATAAAGCTGTTGTACGGCTTTGGGCTTGGAAGTTGGAAGGACGACGATATATATATAGAGAGAAAATATATAACATTATTACATGAGATAAATAAATAAATGCAACTATGAAACGAATATATATATATACACACACACACACACATATATAGATAGATAGATAAATAGGCTAATATACAATCGATTGCACCACGTCTCTCGTGCAACCAAGTCGTTTTTCGATTTTTAAAGTTCAAATGATCGATCCGAACCATTAGATGTGTTCTCCATATTAATATGTGCTTGGAGACCAAATTTTACATATTTTGAAATTTTTTTACTATTTTTTAAGCCACTTTGAAAATCACTAATCCAACAGTATGGTTCTGATTTTATTGTTTGGTAAGCCATCATTAGATCAGCGATTTTCAAAGTGGCTTAAAAAATAGTAAAAAAATTCCAAAAAATGTAAAATTTGGTCTCCAAGCACATAATTTTATGGAGAACACATCTAATGGTTTGGATCGATCATTTGAACTTTAAAAATCGAAAAACAACTTGGTTGCACGAGAGGCATGGTGCAATCGATTGTATATTAGCCTATCTATCTATATAGAGTTAGGCTGGGGTGCTATGGATAGCATAGTGACCTCCCGTGCTACGGCTCAATATTCAAGTTTTTAAAATCCAAACGGTCGATCCGAACCATTCATTGTTTAATTCATATTGAAATGTGCTTGGAGACCAAATTTTACATTTTTTTGAATTTTTTTGCTATTTATTAAGATGGTTTCAAAATCGCTGTTTTTATTCAAATTCTGCACCACTGGAAAACAGCGGTTTCAAAAATGCTTAATAAATAGTAAAAAAATTCCAAAAAAATGTAAAATTTGGTCTCCAAGCACATTTCAATATAGATTAAACAATGAATGGTTCGGATCGACCGTTTGGATTTTGAAAACTTGAATATTGAACTGTAGCACGGGAAGCCACTATGCTATCCATAGCACCCCAGCCTAACTTTATATATATATATATATATATATATATATATATATATATATAGAGAGAGAGAGAGAGAGAGAGAGAGAAATTGACTAATATGCTTTCGATAGCACTTTGGCTGAAGTGCTACTAGTCCAAATTTTAAATTTCAAAATTCAAAAAGTCGATCTGAACCATTCATCTTATTCTCCATATTAATGTGTTTGGAGACCAAATTTTATGTTTTTCTGAATTTTTTTACTATATTAAGTCACTTTGAAAATCGCTGATCCAACGGTGGCTTAACAAAACAGTACTACCGTTGGATCAGCGATTTTCAAAGTGGCATAATAAATAGTAAAAAAATTCAAAAAAAAATGTAAAATTTGATCTCCAAGCACATATTAATATGGAGAACAAGATGAATGGTTTAGATCAACTTTTTGAAGTTTAAAATTTTAAATTTGAACCGGTAACACTTCGGCCCATATGCTATCGAAAGTATATTAGTCAATCTCTCTCTCTCTCTCTGTATATATATATATAGAGAGAGAGAGAGAGAGAGATGAGCTACGGTGAATTGCGAAGTAAAACACGTTTTTACTTCACACTGTATTTTTATTTTGAAAGTCCAAACGACCGATCTGAACCTTTAGATGTGATCTCCATATTAAAATGTGCTTGGAGGCCAAATTTTACATTTTTTTGAATTTTTTTACTATTTATTAAGCAATTTTGAAAACTGTTGTTTTGCTGTGAACAGTAAAAATTTTTGAACCACCGGATTAGCGATTTTCAAAATTTATATATATATATATATATATATATATATATATATATATATATATATATATATATAGGCTAATGTGCTTCCGATAGCATATGGGCCGAAATGCTATCGGTCCAAATTTGAAATTTTAAGATCCAAAAAGTCGATATGAACCATTCATCTTGTTCTCCATATTAATATGTGCTTGGAGACCAGATTTTACATTTTTATGAAATTTTTTACTATTTATTAAGCCATTTTGAACATCACTGATCCAACGGTTTTACTGTTTTGTTAAGCCACCATTGGATCAGTGATTTTCAAAGTGGCTTAATAAATAGTAAAAAAATTCAGAAAAATGTAAAATTTGGTCTCCAAGCACATATTAATATGGAGAATAAGATGAATGGTTCATATCGACTTTTTGAATTTTGAAATTTCAAATTTGGACCAGTAGCACTTCGGCCCATATGCTACCGGAAGCACATTAGCCCCTCTCTCTCTCTCTCTCTCTCTCTCTCTATATATATATATATATAGATGGACTACGGTGAGTTCCGAAGTAAAGCGACTATTTTACTTCACGCTCATATTTTATGATTTTAAAGTTCAAAACGTTGATCCGAACCGTTCATCTTGTTCTCCATATTGAAATGTGCTTGGAGACCAAATTTTACATTTTTTGGAATTTTTTTACTATTTATTAAGCAATTTTGAAAGTCGCTAATCTGATGGTCCAGAAAATTTTACTGTTTTTACTGTTCACAGCAAAACAACAATTTTAAAAAATGCTTAATAAATAGTAAAAAAATTCCAAAAAATGTAAAATTTGGTCTCCAAGCACATTTCAATATGGATTAAACATCTAACGGTTTGGATCGGTCGTTTGGACTTTCAAAATAAAAATACGGCGTGAAGTAGAAACGCGTTTTACTTTGCAACTCACCGTAGCTCATCTCTCTCTCTCTCTCTCTCTCTCTCTCTCTCTCTCTCTCTATATATATATATATATATATATGAGGAGGGATCAAGTTACAACAAGCATTTTCTACATTTTGAAAGTCCAAATCGTCAATCCAAACCGTTAGATGTGATCTCTACAATAAAATGTGCTTAGAGACCAAATTTTACATTTTTTGGATTTTTTTTTACTATTTATTAAGATGGGTACAAAATTCAATGGTTTGAATTTGACTAGTTTTTGTACCCATCTTAATAAATAGTAAAAAAATTCAAAAAAAATATAAAATTTGGTCTCCAGGCACATTTTATTGTAGAGATCATATCTAACGGTTTGGATCGATGATTTAGACTTTCAAAATGTAGAAAATACTTGTTGTAACTCAAAAAATGTTGTAACTTGATCCCTCCCTCTATATATATATATATATATATGGCACAACTAATTTGCTGCCGGTAGTGCTGCCACATTTTTTTTATTTTCTGATGTCCAAATAACAAATCCAAACCGTTAGATGTTTAATCTATATTATAATATACTTGGAGACCAAATTTTATATTTTTTAGAATTTTTTTACTATTTATTAAGCTGGTTTGAAAACTACTGATTTCAGTAAATTTCTGCAGCATTGAAATTAGCGGTTTTCAAACCAGCTTAATAAATAGTAAAAAAATTCCAAAAAATGTAAAATTTGGTTTCCAAGTAGATTATAGTATAGATTAAACATTTAACGGTTTGGATTTGTTGTTTGGATATATAAAAAAAAAACAGTGGCAGCACCACCAGCAGATATGTTGCCGACAGCAAATTAGTCGTGCCCTATATATATATATATATAGGTTTTGGCTAATATGCTATGGTTGGCTAATATGCCTCCGTGCTACGGCTCGAATTTCGAGTTTTCAAAATCCTAACAGTCGATCCGAACCGTTCATCTTGTTCTCCATATTAATATGTGCTTGGAGACCAAATTTTACATTTTTCTGAATTTTTTTACTATTTATTAAGCCACTTTGAAAACCACTGATCCAACGGTAGTTTCTGGTTTTACTGTTGGGGTAAGTCATCGTTGGATCAGGGATTTTCAAAGTGGCTTAATAAATAGTAAAAAAATTCAGAAAAATGTAAAATTTAGTCTCCAAGCACATATTAATATGGAGAACAAGATGAACGGTTCGGATCGACCGTTATAATTTTGAAAACTCAAAATCCGAGCCGTAGCATGGAGGCCTCTTAGTTACCCGTAGCACCGTAGCCACGTCCTATATATATATATATATATATATATATATATATATAGAGAGAGAGAGAGAGAGAGAGAGAGAGAGAGAGAGAGTTGGGCTACGGTGCTTCGCGATGTAAATTAAGCAAGTATTTTACTTCACACTTATATTTTGCGTTTTTAAAGTTCAAAACCTCGATCCGAACCGTTCAAGTTGATCTCCATATTAAATTGTGCTTCCAGACCAAATTTTATATTTTTTGGAATTTTTTTACTATTTCTTTAGAATTGTTGAAAATCGATATTCTGAAAAACAGTGATTTTCATAAATTCTAAAAAAATAATTTTTTTTCTAAAAAATGTAAAATTTAGTCTTCAAGCATAATTTAATATGAAAATCAATTTGAACGGTTTAGATCAATGTTTTTAACTTTGAAATTGAAACTATAGATGTGAAGTAAAACACTTATTTTACTTCACGAAATACCTTAGTCATAGCTCATCTCTCTCTATATATATATAATTAAATCGCCAAATAGGAAACGTGTGTATATATATATATTATAGAATAAGTAACTGAAATTCTAAATGCTCATCATCCACTTCTCTATCACCGGTAATGTATTACTAAGTAGGTGGTGTTTCATTTTCTGTTTATTAGAGAAGAATCTTTTATTTTTCTCTCTTCACAGTGCTCAGGTTTCCGCCACTCATGCATACCACATTCTACAGCTTGTGAATTTAAACACATAAAATGTTGGTAGAATATTACTTGTTCGTGTATCTTATGCATCCGGATTTCAATTTTGATCATCTTGAATACCACAGAAACAATATTAGCGTGAAATATTATTGGTAGAATGTACAATATTAATTGGTTGTTCGTGTATCTTCTCCATCCAACTTTTTAAAAAATCTCTGAATTTGTTTCTAAAAAAAAATTCTCTGAATTTCTAATTGAAATAAAAGATAACAAAAGGTTGATTAAAATATCTCGACTGCCTCCATCATGCATTCGGTTTTGATTTTAGTAACAAATATTCCAACACTTATGTCTCAAAATAAAATCGCTAAATACAATTTAATTATATTATCTTTTCTATAAGCACATAAAAATTATCATTTTTTTTTGTTTTGTTCTATTATGGATTAATAAATTGAAAAAACCAATGTCCGATAATTATCCACATCAGTGTATTTTTACAAGCTCTTAGTATCTATAAAAATCAAACGTTTAAATAGCGTTTATCGTACGTGTCATAGCGGATTGGTTAAAAAAACAGCGCTATGTTCAAATAGCGTTGCTATAGCGCAAAATAGCATGCACGCTATAGCGATAATAGTGCCATAGCTTTTATGGTCTGAAAACGCTATGGCGGCACTATAGCGCGCTATTTAGAACCTTTATTAAAAATAACTCGAAATTTCATAATCTTTACATGTGCATAGAAAAAAAAAATAAAGATCATATCTATATTATTTTGATATTTAATTTTAAAATTTTTAAATAGTAATGTTTTAAAAATAAAATAAAAAACATATAATGCCAAAACATTAAAAAAACATTTGAAATTAACTTACACAAATAACAACATATATGTACACCAAAACATCATGTTGTAGCTGAACAGCTGCAATATTTGGGAACTTGGACACGTGACGTGTCTAGAGTATATGTCACACCCTGCGGTCACGGGATGCGACAGTCCCCCGCCATAAACATACAACGCCATGTATACTTATAAGGCTATTCAATTTATACTTAACAATTCAAAACTAAATAATATAAACCAAGTTTAGATATACACAAATCAGAGTACACAGTCTGGTTAGAATATAATACAACAAAAGTATCTCATCCGGATACTAACCATGAGGCCTACCCTAAAACTATACACCAAAATATATCTAGGGTCATGAGGTGATAAGTTACTATGGCCTACTACTCGCGTGCCTCTCTGGAATCAGTCGCACCAGTACCTGTAAAATAACCGGGATGGTGGGGGTGAGAATAAATTCTCAGTGCGAATTTGCCACAGTTTAGATTATTGGACTTGCAATCAAACTCTATATTCAACAATGAAACCCTAACAATAACAATGCAAACAGATATATATAATCATAAATAACATAATACCGATGCTCGACAACAGTTAAATCAACTTGCAACACAGTTTACGGAATTTCAAATATGGATTTCAAAACACAACATATATTTGGCTTAACTCGATTCATAACTCAATTCATTAGGGCTTGTAGCAACTACAGATGTTCTTTCCAGCTGGACTGTTATCAAACCCACATCTGTAGGGTTACAGACACCTACAGATGGCCAACCAAGCTAGACCCTTTATCAGACACCCATATGCAATTGTTGTTTGGCTTAACCATTTCCTAAGGTCCGGTTACAAGTCACCAATACAGATCAACTTGACAAATGCAATCACACGGAATCAAAGTTACCTATACAGGTCAACTTTGCTAAATCTCAAGCAAATATATCAAAGCCACACATACAGGTCAGCCTCGCAAAATCATCACAGGTCAACGCATAAGTCAGCAGCGTCACCTTATCCAGCCAGCTAAACAGGTCGGTCTGGTAAATTCTAACAGGTCGAACGCATAAGTCAGCAGCGTCACCCTATCCAGCCACCTAAACAGGTCGGTCTGGCAAATTCATAAACACAGGTCAACGGATAGGTCACCGTTACCTTATCCAGCCACCTAGACAGGTCGGCCTGGCAGATTCATTCACATCAAGAACAATTAATAGAACTAATCAAATAATAACCATACCAACATGCCAATTAATCTTAACCTAACAATTCAATTCATTCTCAGTTATGCAAGAATCAATATGCAGCATGAATTCCAAAATATGCAACAATTAATCATTCAACATGACAAACGAATAAACAGTTTAATTCCTGAAAATAAAGTATCAAACAAGTCCAAGAATCCCGCACCTGTTTAAGACGAGCGTACCGCTTAGCTACGGATCGGGCGTCTCGAACTGCCTCGGTAAGTCTTGCTCAACTGAGCCTACACCTATATTATACGTTTACTTGGTTTAATTCGGGTTTAGTGGTCTATACGTTTACTTAGGGTTTGTACAGTCCTAAGTCAATTCTTATGTTTTGGTATTGATTCTTTTCGGTTCCTTCTTTCTTATTAAAAAATCTCATATAACGGTTCACAATTGCATCTAGGCCCTCTAGCCATATACAGTTTCACTTTGGTAACCATCAATCACCGTTTCACTACTTTAGTTCTCGGATCAATTCAATTTACCGACTTGTTGAAACCTTAATTTGGTCAAAACCTCAATTTAACCGTTAAACGTTCTAAAAATTCAAGATCAGGAAGCAACCCTACCTATTACAAGTCTAATTGGTCGGGTTAAACAAATCAAATCACGATTATGCCAACTTTCAGTTTTGGCACGAAACCCTAGAAATCAGATTTCACAAATCAGAAGGAAATCGGGAAAAGATTGGCAAATAAATAAGCAAGGAGTGTAGAGGAACTAGTCCTCGAGCAATTCAAACACAAATCTCGAGTTTAAAACAAAAAAACCAGAGTAATCGAGAAATCAGAGCTTTTCGAGAGAATTAGAAAGAGAAAGAAATACCAAATAGGAGAGCTAGGAGGGATCCACGGCCGCTTACTCGGTCCTGACTTTGATTTCTCGCAACAATTGGGGTTTGAGAGAGAACAGAAACTCTCTCTTTCTTTTTCTTCTCTCTTGGCAAAAATTCACTTGAAAATGGTGAAAAGAACGAAGTGGGAGAGAGAGAGAAATTGGATTTGAGTTTTAGTGCAAAAATCACCCTGAGTGCGAATTAACCAATCCGCACTGCGGGTTACCTAACCCGCACTCAGCACTTAGTCGGTTATCAGAAAAAAAAATCTAACACAGAAATAATCCGCAGTGCGGGTTACCTAACCCGCAGTGCAGGTCACTTAACCGGCAGTCGGGACTTAGAAAAACTTCAATAGAAATTCGGAAAAATCCGAGCATAGTGCGGATAAATCCTACCCGCAGTGCAGGTTAACCAATCCGCACTCAATACTTAGCAAATTTTCAGAAAATTCAGTTCAACACATGATTTCATGAGTGTGGGTTAACCAACCCGCAGTGCGGGTTAACCAATCCGCACTGAGTACTTAGAAAAATTCAGACCAACACAGAATGGCATGAGTGCGGATGCACCAACCCGCACTCAGCCTATAAAGTCTCAAAATCTCGAAATTTCAACGCGGTTTCGATTCATATTTAATTTACTTATTTAGAGAAACCTTAATTAAGGTTTAAACTTCCATTTTATTAGCACAATTTTCGATTCTAATTTTAAATTCTTTGACTTTAATTATTTAAAATTTCGTAACGTAACAGTATATACAATAATTGAGTCTACATTAAAGTAAAGAAGTATAGAGACTGGATTGATTAAATAAAGATGTTAGTTGAAGGGCTACATGACTTGGACATGAATTAATAAAGCGAAAGTTCAAATTTACTGTTTGTTATTAAATCATTTGTTTATTAGATGAAGAAAATGGTTGTGCCACGGTGGGGTAGTCATTAATTATTTGTGGAGGGAAACATGAAAACATGGGAAGATGTTGAAATAATCTTTCATCTCCAAAGTTATATATTGTTTGAGGAGGTTTTAAATTTCTTTAATTTTTTATCTTTATTTTTTTAATTTTAATAATTTAAGAAATAAAACTTAAATATCAAAGTAAAACAATTAGATATGACTATCTCATTTTCTCTCTGTGTATAAAAAATATTGTGATATTTCAACTTTATTTCTATTAGTATCAAGAGGTTCTAAAAATACACTAATGTGGAGTAGTTCAAATCTAGTTACCGCACTCTTCTCTTCTCTCTTCTTATGTATTTCTTCTAAAAATATAAAATTCAACCAAAACAATCAAACAAGAATTATCCCAACCAAGCAAAAAATAGGCTAGCGTATATTCAGGGCAATCATTCTAATTTTGAGAGCACTGGTGAATTTTATTTCTAAATACCTGTTATACCCTTTCATTCTCTCTCTTCTATCTAATTAATTAAAAAGCTAATTGATAACAAAGCTAATCAAGCTGAAAAGGAATCACATCGTTCTTAAGAGAGAGAAATCCCTCACTTCATATTTCTATCATTCCTCAGAGAGAGAAAATCTCTTCATTCTCTCAGAAGAAATTCCTTCCTTCTGATTTCTACGTGTTGTTATTCAGATTATTTTCTCTAATATCGCATGCCTCAAAATTCTAGATCTCCTTTTGATGCTTGTATATATATCTCTCTTCTCCTCCAAATTTCTTTTTTGTGAAATTTTATGATAATTCTAAGAAAACTCCTCAATTTTGCAAAAAAAAAAAAAAATCGAAAAAAATTGTTATTTACAAAAGTTGTGCTTGTGTGCAAGTTTTAGTTAGTTTTCATGTTATATATTATGATCAATTGTATATTTTCTCAGTATATATACCATCCTACAGGACCTAAAATCAGTCAAGGCATATGCAAGTGGTATATTGGTACCCAAAGTTATGAAACAGATCCAACAATTTTCTGAATGCTTTATTGTAAGAGTAATGGAAGATGGTGCAAGGATAAAATTTTGGAGTCAAAATTAGAGAGAGAGCTTCTTAAGAAATGAATTTCCTACATTATATATGGAGGCTTTGAATCCAGAGATATCTTAATTTGAAAGAGCGTTGCAAACAACGGTTGTCAAACTAATTTGAAGCTAATATCACAATACAAATGTTCATATAATTATGTTATCTTAAGAACAAAATAAAAAGTCTTATGGTGGGGAGAACAACAACACACAGCAGGATGTCTGGTGGCATTTGTCAAGAGAGTTTTTTCAGTAAAAACAGCGTATTAGGGAATCAGGAATTTCCTGCACTAATAATTATGTGAGGAGTTTTAATTTATTTATTTGTTGTCAATTTTAGCTAGTGATTAAGTTTTTTTGTTTGTTTTGCATTTTTTCCGGACTTTTTTTTTTCAGATTCAATCATATTGAATCTATTTCATTTGTGTTTTATAATAGGTTTCCTTAAACTGCTGCTTTTTATCATCAATAAAACAAATAAGGATTTTATGAGAAAAATTGGAAAGGTGTATAGAAAATACTTCAATGCAGTAATTTTTTTCCTTAATTAACTTTTTAGCTTAATTATGACAAAATTAATTGTTATAGACAATGACGAGAGTAGAAGGATAAAATTGATATTTATAGAAAAAAAAAATTCTCTTAGCTCTCAAAAGTGTAATTGATGTCCTCAATATAGCACTCTCCAAAAAATATCTTTGATTATTTCTCTTAGCTTGCATGTCCTCTAGCTGATGGATACAAATGACAACAACATTAAATTTGGTTCTATTCAAAAAAACAGATCCATAATTTGTGTAGGTTGAACTTGATGCAAATGCATTAAATTATCCCAACTCTTCATTTATATTTTTCTAAGGAAAGAGATTGGTGAGGACCACAATATGACATCATCATTTTTTTTTGCTAAAATAGGTGTATGAACAGATTTTTGCACCAATTATTTAGTTCATCATGACAATAAGCTGCTCTATCCCTCAGATTTGGCATCTTATAATTTGCTTTGGATCAGTTGAACCATTGAATGAGACATGCATCTTTCCAAAGGAAAGCTACAAAAATTATTTTCCCTTTTTGTTTATTACAAGGAAGTCCTTAGAACAATAATTCAATTTTCTTTTCGATGAAGCATATATAGTTAAATTTAAGCCGTCCCATAATCTACGTACGTTATTATTTGAAAATTATCTTTTCATAAAAAAAAAAAATCAAAATGATATCGCAACACAAATTTTAATGTGTCATACGATTTTGATATGTAAAATGGTTGAACATGTGGAGAAGAAAAACATACAGAAATATCTATATATACTACATAATTACTCAGTCTGCAACCAAAGCAACAATAACAAAAAAAAATGAAACAAGAAATTAAGAGAAAAGGAGATTGTAGCCCCTCAAAAATTCACAAATTCGATCACTGTGGCTGGTGATGGTTAGACATGCATGCATCATTTCCTTCAAGTTAGAAAAGAGAGAGAGAATAAAACGGTAGCACAGTTGACTAGTAAAATATCATAGGATTGTTGGATATCCAGAAAACGAGAATTTGAGCCTCGCTCACAACTTTACAGCCTCTGCGAAACTTAAAAGAAAAAAAAAAAGCAGCTTAAAGTGTAACAACACCAACTCCAAAAAATAACTGATTTGTTGCTTTTGAATTTCCATCTATATCCAGTCTTTTAGTCTACTTGATACTCTTGAAGCTTCCAGTCCATTTCTAGGATTAAGGACCTGAAAATAATAATTGTATCAATATTATTTACCAAATAAATAATGAAAAATGAATGTAGTAATAATTAACTTGTCAACTTTAATTTTTACCTTCAGAGTTCAATAAATAAATTTGAAATATAAATACGTCTTCCTTAGAGAGAAATTGGCAGTGACCGCCAATTTCTTATTAATATAGGAAATATAAATATGTCAGTATGTCGCTCAAGAAGTATGAGATCTGCTTTAATAATAAAAAATATTTCAAAGCCCTTGGGCGAGATCTGTTTTAATAATTTAAAATTGTCCTTTGGACCCGAATCCAATAATTTTATATTTAATTTCACCAACTATTTTAACATAGTAGTTTCAGTTAATATTTTCTTTATTATTTAATTAGCTGTGACATTTGTCAATAATAAAAGACTGATTGATGTGTTACTTATACACATGGATGGGAGTTAAACCTGTTGATGAAATATAATTATTCAAGAAAAGACTTGGAGGTGACACCAAATATAAATCAAATATAGATACAATTTTAATTAGAGGAAAAAAGAATGTATACAAAAAATACCTTAGAGTGAATGGTGTAGACAACTTTATCAGCAATAGTAGAATGACTTGCATTCACAATATCAACCCCTTCTTCTTCAATAATTCTTATTACTTTGTGGAATGTAAGTTTCTCACAGCTGCTACTGTTTAGTATCAGTACCACCTCCAAATTACTATTCTGGTACCGGACTTCGATTATCGGTAGTCTCAGCAATTTATCGTTGTGTTTATTGCTGCTTCTGTCGGTACCGATACTAGTGATGTCATCGGTTCTTCCTTGCATTCTCCTCTCATGCTCCCTTTTTTCTTTCAGTTTCTCAATTTTATTTCTCAAATTTATAATGTATGATGCAGCTTCCTCTAGGTTGTCTACTTGTGTCAATGCATCCTACAAGAAATTAATCAATAAAATATTATTATTGCTAGTTGTTCATAAATCTCCAGAACAAAGTCAACAGCTAGCTGGTATGGATATATGATTAATTGCTTCCTAGCCCTTCTAAACTTCTCATTTTGCAAGGAAGAAAATAATATATAGATTTTGGAGAAAGGTTTCACCTTGGAAGAATGAGAGACGTGTTGAGGTTGTTTAGGGATGAGAGAGGAGAGCTTCAGGCAAAGGCTCTTCATTTGCATTCTCCTCTGCTTCTCTATTGTCTTCCTCTCCATTTTAGAGCTGCACCTGTCTCCTCCATTGCTGCTGCTGTTGCTTCCACTGCTCTTCATCTCTCTCTCTTTCTCTCTATATCTATTACCAATCAACCAAGTTTAGGAACCATTTTTATGGAATGGGATTATTTATATACAGAGAGAAAGAGAGGAGGAAGAGTGGAGCCGTGTGGGTCCCATTTCACAATTTCTTGGTGTTTTTTAGTTAAAAAACAAATATAGGCTGTGTAGTTATTTGCCGAGTAGAGCTCACGTGATAGAGACACGTAAGACTTTATAAACATATATAAAAAAAATAGAAGAGAGAGAGAGAGAGACGATCATTGGATTATTTTAACTAAGTTAGGCCTATACAAGTTACAACCAAACATAATTATATTTTGTGGAATTATTTTGTCTATCTAGCTTTCTTTTTCCCCCTCTACTTTCCATTTAAACACGTGTGTTATTCTTTTGTTTAGTTATCTTATTTTCTTCCGCTGTACTCTGCTTTAAAAGATAACAGAATAAAGCATTTACACAACTTTATAAATAATCTCCATTGACTTTATGCTTTTCTTCTAAATATTCAATCAAATAAAAATAAATCATGAAATTTTAATTCCCTACCTCTCCTTCCCACCCTTAATCCTAAACTATTTTATTTTTAGAATTGTATTAAATATTTGTATATATCACAAAGACTTTTTTTTTTTTTGAGAATAGTATGTAGGTTCCCACATTTTTTTTCTGTCTTTGATAGAGATCGAACTCACTTCTCCCGTGAGAGAGTGCGGTGTCTTACCAGCTGTCCTAGACAGCGGTGGCATCACAAATACTTTCAATGTCATAGAAGAAATCACATATTTCGGTTCATTCATAGATATGCTAAGAAACCTCAACAATAATGCGGTTTCTTAATATTTAACAGTGTTGTACCAGTGACAGCCACAAAAATAATCCATCACTCTCCCTTCTTTTTAATATTAATGTGAATTGATTATGAATTAATTGTATTAAATTATTGTGTTTTTAAAATGTATAAAGTAAAACTGTATAAATATAATTGAACTGTTAGAATAGGATGTTTCGGGTGCAAATAATACGAAAATGCATAATTGCCAAATTCATGAAATTTCAATCCAAATTTTCCGACTTCAGATGATATTTTTTTGGTTTGAAACGAAAATTACATAGAACTCCCTATCTTTTCACGAGCTTTTCGGAATTAATTAATAATAAACAAAATCAAAATCTTCTATCAAAAGTTATTTATGTTTGAAGTCCCAATTTTTATTTGCATTTTTTGTTGAATTTCTTCGATCTGCAAAATAATAGATATTTAATATATATCAAAAAATTAACTTAAAGTCTAAATTTATTATCAACAAATAAATTTATCTCGTTATTTTTTAAAATTTAATTTGAAAATTAAAAACTAAATTGTACAAATTACTCTAAGATTACTCTGCTCCAATTGGAAGTACATGAAAGGAGTGAAAGTGTGATTCAGTGTGTGGAGGAGAGTTTAACCTCAGAATGTTCGATCAAGGCAAATTCACTTACTCCAAAAGGAGAAAAACAGAGAGGAAGTGTAGGAGAACAATTATTGTTCGGAGGGGAAAGGAGATAAGTACCGTGTATGTTTTTAGTGAAATCATTCACCTTCAAATCAGAGTGTAAGTTCACTTTTCAAAGAGAAATCTCACCCACATAACTCTCCTTTTTTTTTTTATCAATGAACTTTTATTCCCGTTTTTTGAAAGAACCGCAATAAATTTAAAATTGCTTTGATAGAAGAAAAACTTTTAGGCGAAACATGCATATGTATGAAACATTAAAAAAATCACATCAATAATGCGGTTACTTTGAGAAAATGATTTAATCTCATTTTCTGAAAATTAAGAATTTGGTTCCCTCCCTCCGTCCAGACAAGTGTAAAAGTTTGACAATGACTTTCGTGATTCGCACATCTTATCTTACCCCAGTTTGATTTGCAATGTCACAAATCCTGTGTGATCTCGTGTGGCTATATGTGACACCCGTATTTCACACTTTTAT
This sequence comes from Carex pumila, assembly GCA_033356055.1. Classification (NCBI taxonomy): domain Eukaryota; kingdom Viridiplantae; phylum Streptophyta; class Magnoliopsida; order Poales; family Cyperaceae; genus Carex; species Carex pumila. The sequence goes on from JARJHM010000698.1 coordinate 90,683, forward strand.
AGATTTCATTGTTGTTCAAATTTTCTAGTATTAAAGTTTCACTATTACATCTCTCTATAATTTTTGTAATGAAACATTATGAATTATATTCTCAGTATATTATTTTTGGAATGAGACATTAGATCCACAAATGCTTCGAAAGTTGTCATCTTAGAAAATCAAAATTTTCTAGAGTGCATCAATCATTATCTGCGCTTTTAAATTAAGCATGTGCGGGAATACTTAAAATATATAAAATATTTCAAATTGACAGGGCATTGAAACATGCAAAACAAGATTCTCCAAATTTTGTCATTATGTCCCTGCTGAACTAAAACTTGTACATATGTAATCCTTGACAAATTTGCATAACACCCTTATAAAAGTATGGTTTCAAACTTCTATCTCATTGTTGAGGAATGAGGACTAGGGATGTAACAATGCCACGCTGTGATTGGATACTTCACGGCCAAGTGTATTGGTCACGTGCCTTGATTATTTGATATGATCATTTTTCAAAAATTAAAATTGACACAATATGACATAGCATGCAAACTAGTATAGTCGCGATACGTGATCACGTTAGCACACGTGATCATGACAAGGACATGTTTAGAATTTCCATCAGCATAGGTTACCAATCGGATACAAACATATTAACTAATCGAATACAAAACTATTCATATGTTCATATAATCTATTTTGATAATACAATAAAAGTATATTGTTCACACAAAAGCGTGTGCACAAAGTTTCAGTATAGCAAGTTATATCTTTTAACCTTGATTATACTTTCGAGTCAAATTGCAAGTGTACAATTTTATCGAGTAGTATATTCAGGTATCAATCCTCATGGACGGATTGAATCAAACTGGACTTTACTTAAATTAAATAAACTCTAGAAGCTGCAAATGTGATTTTAGTGTTTCAAACAGATAAATAATAACACTCAAAACAATAAATATTTTTGGGATTTTGTTTAAAAATAATAAAAAGGTGTTCCTAGGGTTCTGACTTCATCTCAGTTCTGCTTCGAGGTACCCGGTCCGTGCACTGTCCTACACGGGCTGTGTCCAATGTACACAGTCCGTGTGGCCCCTGAGTGAGTGCGGTAGTTACTATTTTTCTGTGTTGCTCCTTTGTGTAGGGTTCTACTGACCAGACCTAATGTTTCTAAACCTCAATTATCGTATATTGGTTCATTAACTTGGTATGGAATTGCAATATTTGCCCTCGTCAGGTTCTAGACCTCAATTTGCTTATATTGGTCCGAATTACCTAGTTGCTTGTTTGGTATTCTAAAAGTAACCTCTTATCCGTCGATAAGAGAAGATGTTCATCTTTCGACTACTATTTGGTTTCACCTTTCAGATCACTAAACCTACCTTATGTACTTAGTTTGAGGTCTGAATTTTAGTTTACAAGTAAGGCTTCTAGTTGATCGGAAGAGACTTGGAGAAGCGAAAAAAGACACCGATTCTTCCTTATAGTTTGTTTGTAATTGATCGACGACTCTTCTTTAGATTTGTTTCGAATATGATAGAATCAAGGTTGTGAACATAAATTCTTTAGATCTCGCTCTTGCTTGCTCCAGGAGTAGACCTTTGCGGTATCCAGTTCACCAAGGCAATCGTGCTCACAACTCCCGATCGAGTCCAGTACTGTAGTAGTATGGTTAATGCATGGTGTTGTCTGAGGAGATCGGCTACAGAGTGCGGTCGACAAATGAGGCTACCAGCTACTTCGCCCAGGTCTGAGACCACAGAGTCGACAGTAAGGAGAAGGGTGCAATGGCGAGACAAAGGGACAAGAGAGAAGTGGAGACTTGACGAAGGGAGACAAGCGAGAGAGGAGGTGAGAGTGGCAAGAGAGGACCTCCGATCGGAGATAGTGAGAGTTGATTCTCCCATGAGCCCGGACTGAGAGGGGAAAAGAGAGAGTAGATTTAGAAAATTCATTTTTTTTTTAATGCAAGATTTAAATGGAAAAGAGAACAGATTGATTTAGAAAGAAACAGTTAGATACCGTTAAAAAGTGGTTTATAAAGTAGTTTCAAACTGTTACAGGGATTATCTCTCAGAGGACCATATTTTTTTTCTCTAAACTTAAATTACGAATAAATAATTAAATATGACAAACGTAACCGGATACATATCTTAACTATTCATTTCAATTTAATCACAGTAAATACAGTAAGTAAAAGGGGAATCCAAATTGACCGCGTTAGAACATATCACATCACGTGACTCAAATTATAATGCGATTGATTATGACATATAATGACACGACAGGTACTTACATTAATTCCATCCCAGTTATCAACTGACCTTACATAATTTGAAGTGCAATTATCAAGTCAACGACGTGTATTTCATCGAGTGCATAATTGAACTATAACACCTACTTGCACATGGTGAGGAATATTTTTAAAATCATAAATATTTCATTGTTTATAAAATATTACTACTACTCTTTTCATATCTCGCTGCAACCAAACAGCTATTTTTTTTTTCTTTTGTTATGCGTTTTTTTAGTAGCAGTTATTGTCATGTCTTAGAAGTTAGAACACAAACATACAAATATATATATTTGGCCATTTGGGAGAAGATATGCTGAATCAGAAATCTTTACTGTCATCCAAAATAAAAGCTAACACGTGGTACAGTAAAGGCAGTAAATTTGTTGGGATCGGATCCGACAAAATGATATCGCTTTCGTCACATGTCGAAATTCTATTTTCTTTTCATTCTTGTTTTTAAATCACGCGGATAGCAAATCAACAGGTCAACAAGGAAAACAGATTCACACATGGTGTCATCTGTCATGTCCAAGATATCGAACAACTTGAAAATATAACAATTATATTAGGAGGTCAACATGAGATATAGTCATAGAATACATAATAATAAATTGTGGAAATATTTTCCTTTTATTTCCTAAATACTTATAAATATATCCTTGCCTCCTCCTCTCGCAATATTTGGACTGTAGATGAAAAATGTCATATTGCAAGCTTACAAGACATTCAACAATCATTTCATTTTATTTTTCAAACTCAGAGGCAGAGACATTTTGAATGAATGAGAGGATAATTGACTCAATTTTTTCTTTAATCTGGTTGTACTTATATCTCATTTTCTATCTTCTTTTTTTTTTTTTTTTTTGCAACTTGGAAGTCTGTAGACACTTTATTGAAAATTAAACTGAGCTTAGAATGAAATATCATAAATAGTGTAATATTGATTCTCATTTGCTGGAAAAAAAAATGATTAACCTCTATTTATGTATTGACTACATAACTTGAAAATCTAACTTTATTTCAATAATAAAACTAAATTTTTATTGGAAATAATATTCCATTAATTCCTTTTTGTTTTCTTTGGTAGCATTGTAAGAAGAACGATCTCCTCTCCAATTGTATTTTTTTTTCAAATATATTCAAGGTAATTTTAGACTGTTCATATTATATATGCCAAATGATTCAGATCAACTTTGACTATATTTGTCCTTTATCTGCACATTTGTATTAATTTTAATAATATAAAATTTTAATTTGATTGAACTAATTATGCAGTCACTCAGAAAGCATACAATTTGATTAGAATGTAAAAAACTCATTTCTGGACCGAACATGTCACAGAACGATACAATTTTATCATGATACGATACGTATGTTGATCACATGTCACGTGTCCTTTGAAAAATGACATAAACACAACACGATACACAAACCAACTTAATCACGACACATGATCAAATGTGACTACACATAACAAAATCAATGTAAAGTGACAGTATTTATTTCAAATAGGAATTCAAATTTCATATAATAAATATTTCTTAAACATAAATTTGTTAGAACTTTGTTTCTTTATTGTACCAATTTTTTCACATTTTTTTATTTTTCTTAATTTTTCTTTCTTAAACAAACTTAAAATTAGAAACAAAAAAATTAAACGTGATCAAACGTGACTAGACGTGAGCAAATGTGATTAAATATGACTAATGTGACGTCATATTTAAAACAACGTAACTTGATCATCACATGACATGGTATATAAAATTTTGATTGGATCACAATAGGATTCGACATGGGATCCAAATCACAGCATAATTAATTACGATGCAGCACAGCACAAAATTCATCCCAAAACTTGACATAGAACAGAATCCACCATGACTGCCCTCTATTTTTTTTCCCTTATTATGTTTTTTTTAAAAGAGAAAGTGGTGGGGCATGATTTTGTTCCTCAACAAACAAACTAGTTCAGAGCTTGTCCAGGTCAAATCTCATGACTAACATTCATTTTAGCTATGGGTAATACTTTTTTGAACTTGGAAGAAAAATTCAAGTAATTAGTTGATAGAAAGGGGATTTCTACCAACTAATAATTGAGAAAGAAATATATAAAATGAATTTTATATCCCTAAATTAAGCAAACAAATAAATAAATCAGAGAATAGCATGAGATTAGATGTATTTCATCTAATGTTTCTGTTTTCTCCTTAGGTTTGGGCCGAAGCCCGCTTTGAAGCACATAAATCCACGGATCTTGTAATGAAAAGGTCATGGCCCGGCCCATTTACATCCGAATAATTACAGTAACGCTCCTTCACTCAACGGCTAGTTTTCGAATGGTCCCACCAACGTCAAATTCCAACCTTTTCTCCTCGCCGTGGGATCGGAATTCGTGGGCCGAGATAGGTTTTATCTCTTATCGGATTCGACCGTTGTCGCTCCTTCCACAGAGAATAACAACAAAGCTCCTCCCAAATCGCAAAGAGAGAGCAAAAAGAAAAAAAGAAAAGGAAACAAGAGATCTTTGCGCACATCTAACAATTATCTCCGTTTTTACTAAAAACCTAATCATTGATTTTCCCTTCAAAGGAAAGCAATAAACGACCAGAGGTGATTAACCAACTTCCTTTTCTACTTGAGTTTAGGTAATTTTCAATGAGACTTCTAAGAATTAATCTTTCTCAGATTTTTAATCTGTAAGAATTATTTTCTCAAAGTACTTTTCCTAATTGAGTTATTTTTGTGTTCAATTTTTTTTTTTTTCTAAAGTATGGCACTTAAAAAGAATCCGAACTAAAACCTCTATTACCACCCTAATATCTTAATGTTTTTGTTCTTTTTCGATATTTTGAAAGGGATTTATGTAATATACTTGATTTTTGTTCTTTATTTCAAGTTGTGCTTGTTAGAGTGGTTGATTTGTGCATGCACTGAAAGTGTTTGTTTTAATTCTTCTCACAGGGAAAAAATGACATCCTTAGCCCCGGGAATAGTTAAGAAACTGCTTGATGGAATGAAATATGGGGCCCAAAATCCAGTAGGGGACCACCGCACCGCTCTGCTACAGGTCACCGACATCGTACCAGTAGACCTCGATGAGAAAGCCCTGTGGCCCAAACACGGTTTCTATATCAAGCTCTCGGACTCCACAGATTCGGTCTACACCAGCCTCCCTGCGGACCAATCGGATCTGGTTATGTCAAACAAGATCCAATTAGGGCAGTTTATTAACCTAGACCGGCTTCAACCGGGCTTGCCTGTGCCGGTTATAGCTGGGTGCCGGCCTTTACCCGGGCGGCATCCATTAGTCAGCACTCCTGACCCGGTTCGAACAAGTTGTAGGATTCAACGGAGGGGATCGTGGGATTCGTTGCCAGGTGAGGGTCTAGGTCAAATTGGATCTGTTAAACCCGGTACTTTGGATTTTGGAGAGAAGACACCAGCAAAGGATTTTAGTAAGATGAGGAGGAGTTGTGTTATACCAAAGATGGTTCCATCAAGGAGTAAGAGTGTGACTGATAGAGGAGCTAGGGCTACAAAAAGCCCTTTTCCTGATGTAAGTATCATCCCAATTTTTTACTTGAACTATTCTACCTGCATTTGGTACAAATACAAAGTGTAAATAGCCCTAGAATAGTACCAATGTGAAATGTAATGAATTCAAATTTAGTTTTTAAATACCCAACATTTCTTTGCTCCCAACTTGGTATAGTTAGAATTTTTATGTCAGAACTTTTATTTACTTTTTCTATTTTTGTGTTTAGGACAAGAGCTCGGTAGCATCGACACCCGCTCGTAGATCAGTAAAACGAGGTGAAAAGCCACCAAAAGCTTCTATTTTCACTGATGAAATTGAGAATAGTAATTCAAGTATTTCTATGCATAAAAGCAAGCAATCTTCACAAGTAAGTTCATATCGTCAGTACTTTTATTTTTCAAACAACAAAGCAAAGCTGTTTAAAAGAAAGGGGTACCCTGGACAAAAACTATATGTTTATCTTGTAAATCTTGTAGGGTCTTTGGCTCTTTGCTTTGCAATTGGATTATTATATTTTGATCCTCTTTCATTTTTCAAATCAGGTGAATGCGGTCATATGTACACCTATATCGAGAATTAAACGGGTCGACAGCACATCTTCTAATTCTCTTTTTTCTGATGAAAAAGACGCAGATCTTTCTTCTGTCGAAAAAGAGAAAGATAAAATTGGAAGTATCTACAGGTGCAAAAATTTGTTTAGTGCACAATCCGATAGTGATTATTCTTCTCCTTCAAAGCAAGTCAGCTCTGGGACCCTCTTGTCATTGCCTGGGAAACTCAGCACTCTTGGAAAGGTACAATCATGTAAAATTGTGTTGTAGTGTTGTAGTAATCTAAATGATTAAATAATTTGAAATTTATTCATTATTTGTAGGAGGCGATACAAAAGAGAGATGCAGCTCAGAAAGCGGCACACAAAGCATTGCGTGGTGCTAGCGCAACTGAGAACGTTGTCAGAATCCTCAAGTAATTAATTAACAAACACTTTTGCATCTTAATACCAATATACCAAATTAATCTTCTTTTCTTTGTTTGCTTTTTAGGATGTTATCTGATGTGAACAGGGTTGCAAAACCCGATAACCCGTCTTCCTGCTTTGAGAAGTTTCTGTACTTCCACGAAGAAACAATCCAGGCCATAAAAGACATAGAAACAATTCAAGCCGCCACATCTACATCTACAGACAGCAAATCTGCAAAAGATCCATGTGACCTTGACACATCTATCCTCCAAGAAATTGCCCAAAACGCAAGAACACCTAGCAAGAGAAGACATGTTTTCAAAGAGACGCCTGACAAAAATCGGGTTTTGGTACTGACTCAAAATACCAGTATAACGGATGATGTTTCGGAAACATCACTTAAAATGGTCCGAGAAATACAACAAGAATCGGCAAATTGGTTTGTAGAATTCTTGGACCTTGCACTCGAATCAGGTCTGAAAAAGATGGCTAATGGGTCTGGTCCGGCCAAGAGGGCGTCTTGTGTGTGCCCGCAATCTCTCATGTTACGGGTTGTTAATTGGATTGAAATAGAACAAAAGACAAATGATGGCAAGAGGAGACATGTTCACCCGAAAGCTAGTCAAATTGCAAGGAAGTTAAGAATAAAGGCTAAAAACCCCTAAGTTTGAGGGTTTGTTTAGTTTGAGGGTTAGCTGTGCCAAAGGGGGCCTTGTGTGTTAAATTCCTACAAGTTAAGAATAGTTGAGCATATTATTAGATGATAATGTTTTTTCATTGTTTTATATTTTGCTTATTTTGAAAAGAAGGTTTAGAAGATTTGGTCCTTACATTTGAAAAATACTCATTCTATTATTGATAGTATTGTTTTCAGCCAAATGGAAAATAATTATTAGAATTAATTGTAATCATTTCTGATAAAAGCTTTTAGCTTAAGGTTCTATTGATCTTAATTTTCATCCAAGTGGAAATTGTGCCATAATGAGAATAAAATTTCAGTACAAGTAGCACTCCTCTCAGGTCAATAGTTTCTTTGGCTTGTATGTACTGGTAAATTTTAATGTGGGCCGAGAAAACTTTGGTACCAATGAACGAGCATCAGTCACATACATCTCTTCAGAATTTGGTGTCTATGACTTTGTGTGTGCGCACTTGTTGATAATATTGTTCACTGATATCCTTCGAACAGATTTTTTAGTATTTGTGTCTATTGCTTTACAGCCTTGGTTGCTTGTATGTGAAGAATTCCAGTATGGCATTTGTCTATTTATATTGTAAATTTTTATTAGTGAAACACTTCAAAAATTGCAGTTTTTATTTGCATAGAGTAATTTTTTTAAAAGGACAAAAAGTTGGTTTTGCTAATGAGCCAGGGAACAAAATGATACTTTTTTTTTGCCTTTTAGAAAGTATATATTTTTTTCCTTACCTTGTACAACAGTATTACTGTATTAGATTTTTTGTAGCAACATGTAAACTAGACAGCAGATTTTGAACTGTCACGGGTATATAGGTAATTAGTGCCAATGATGTAATAGTGGAGAGGAGTGATGACTGGTACGATGCTATGACCCTGTTGGTAAGCAACTAGAATGACTGGTTTGAGATTGTGATGACTGGTATGAGTTTGGCAGTTTGATGTTTGTTGTTTTATTTCTTTTTCTCATTGAGACTAGTTATATGTGATCCAACTTCAAGCCTTGGAATTTGCTGTTTTTTCTGTATTTCATATGCTGTAATGGATGTTTCTATGTTTTCCGCCCCTTTCGCTTCCTCTAAGCTCTAGTAAATCTGACATCTACTAGCCTAGCAAATCTGACAGCGGAGGGGTATGGATCTTGCTCTACCACCGACGTTTTCTGTCTAGTTTTGACAGAGAAGGGGTTTCTCTTTCTCTTTCCGATCGATGCTCTGTCTCTAATTATTTAAAGCAGGTATTATGCATTGTTGCATTTATCTTGTTAAATTTGATTCAGTTTTAAAATTTTGCTTGAAATTACTTCTTAATCTCATTGATTATGAAATGCATGCACCAAACTTTTTGGTTCCACTCAGAGTATCAATAGGAGTATGTTTCGCATGATAACTGCTCATCTTTGAAATTAGTATCAAATTCATAGTCTATAAAATGTCTAAATTCTTCATTTTTGGAGTTGAGTGAGGCAGATAAAGCTGGAGGAGGCAGCAGTTCTACATTTCACATACATAAAGTTTTTCTTGGGTAAAATATTATTTTGTTCATGTCTATTTGTTTGAATTCCTAATATAAGGTGTGTATTCATTTAAACAGTCGATTATTCAATGATTGCATTGAGTCGGGTGTTTTTGTATCTGCCACAGAAAACAGCCAACCTCACTTAAAACAAAAACTTGCATCAGCTGAAAACAAGACCGAAAGCCCCATATCAAATTCTACAGGGTCGTTTTTGCAAAATTCATCTGCAAGAAGGGTATTGAAATTTGGAGGTAAATGAACTTCTGCACAGTGCGAACCAATTGTACTAATCATCTTTAGAAAGGTACCCAAAGGAACTGATTTTTCAAAATTTTAACTTGAAATTTTGGACATTGATGTTATCTTAACTTACTATGAGTCTATGATTATGGTAAAGACATCGTAGGAACTAAAAGTATATAACTGGTACTAGGATTCAAAAATTGGTACGGATAATAGACTATTAAAGGCTTTAGAAGCTTAATTTGAAAATGAAAGTGTCAAACAAGAGATGGAAGAGTTTAACCACTCCAAACCAAGTTCTAGCAATTAATTTGTCTAAGCTTTAGATATGAGGATTGTTATTAGATTTTTTTTATTGATTTGTCTAAGCTCAGACTGTTGAACAAAATGTCTGCAATGTTAAGAGTGCGGTTGATGCAAAGATAGGATACGATTCAACAAACATGGATGATATCCTTCAAAAATGTGAGTAACAAGGGTACGAGGAAGAATCAATGGAGCAGTATTTTCACGGCAACATGCTGGAGTTTATGGAAACAAAGAAACCGGACAATATTTGAAGGAAAGGAGATACCAGTATGGGTTTTAGTGGAGGTAGTGGTGCAGGATGCACTTTGTGGTTGAAATTTTGTTAGTAAGAGACAAGTGAAGAATCCTTGTGTAGTTTGTTTGTTGTAATTTTCTATTTTCTTTAGTTTGAGGCTTAAAGTTTTCTGTGTTTTCATTGGCATAATGTTAGATTTGATTGTGACATAAATAATTGTAAAAAAACAACAATGCTTGGGACAGTAATGATTGATGCGTATGTAATTGTAAGTAGCAGAGGATTGATTAGTTTATACATAATTAGAATGTTAATTTCTTTTTTATCATTGGAATTAGTGGAATTATGCAACTTCTTGTTTGAGAAAAAATTATTTTTCATTAATGAAACTGACAGAGTTGTTCTTGTAAACTTGTTTGAGTTATACATGAGTGCCGCAGGTTGTTCTTGTTTGCCCAAACTTATCAAAACAGCAAGTTGTTTTTGTTCTTATTTTAGGATTCTATCAAAACCAAAACAAGCAAATAACGAAACAATCTAATACATGTAATCAACATCAAAATAATACATTTCAAAACAATTATTAATTCTGCAAATAAAAACAAATTCTTCTATAACATCAAAAGTTTTTACAAATTACAAGTTCCAATTCCCAAGACACCCTCAACAAATATACCTTGATTCTTATCAAAGATTTCATAATTAGATTAGAAGATACAATCAATCTAATTTCAGCTTTCAAAATATCACCAAAACGAAGACCTTTACAATATAGACCCTAAATTATCTAATACAAAACAAAGTTCACATAAATAAAGACAAAAACAGTGCCCAAATCATATCATTTAATCCTCTCAGCTGATAACTTCATCTTCATCTTGCTATTCCTTTCCCTTAGCAAGATCTTCCTTCCACTGAAATTAATCAAATTTTGTTAAAATAATGACATTATTAGTCTATTTTGTGATAATAAAAATAGTAAATTGGAACAACTAATACCTTAGGGCAGTTTCTAACATCATGAGTCTCTGACAATAGCTGCAAGTTCTTCGTTGTACCCTCATAGTTTCGACAATAGGTTTAAATCGTGCTGGCCTCTTCTTTCTCCCTTTGCACTGTGACAAGGGAGGATCAAGATAGATTGATTCATTAACTATGTCTTCTTCTTCTTCTTCTTTTTCCTCTTGTGGTATTGTCTCCCTTGTTTCAGGTAGTTCTAATTGCTTGCTCAAGGTGTCCGGTACCATAAGTCTTACCTCACTTATTATCACCAATATTATGTTATTTTCAGGGAGGAAGCACATAAATTAGGCTAGATATGCGGTGCCATGTGCAAGGTGATGTAAATTGCCCATGATAGCAAAGCCAAACCATTACATGCATCCATGTAAATTGCATGAATGTTAAAATTTATGAGAGATCCAGTTGATTTCACTGGACAAAAAATAGCTTGGAGACATTGAAATATTTTGTCCATTGATCTTAATGAAGTAATGCAATCTTTCGTGTACATATAATACATCCAGTTTCGCTATTTTCCGTGTTAAAAAATTGCCATTTAAATTTTAATTAAGTAAAATATATGTGAGAGCAAAACATTTTTTGCATGTTATTTTGGGCAGATTTTTTACCAAACCTTCCATTACCATCAGAGAAATAAAGCTCATTTAACATCGATCAGAACAAGCATGGGCTATTGTTGAAAATAGTTGAAGATACATAACAATTATAACCTTGTGGGAGATGCATCAATGGGTAGTGCTTAGCTTAATAGCAAATGGTAAATTTGCTGCTACAACCCTGCTTCTCTTTCTTCTCGTTTACTGCAATTTTCAAAACAATAAAAAATAGGAAAATGCACCAATACTTCATCTATTTTTAGGTTTATTTGTAACAGCTCTGGTGAAGCAAATTTGGGCCATGCACGTGACTATAAAATACTGAAAATTTCACCTAAAAACCCGATCAAGCAAACATTCGGTACCAGAGACTGCTTAAATTTACCAAGGCCCTAATTTTAACATATCAGACCCTGCCTTTAAATTATTTGCGCTTTGATCCTCGTTTTTCTTATCAAAATCGTACCAGAGACTGGTTCCGGCTATTCCAGATGCCAGAAACTGGCATCAAACAAATATATCACCGTTCAAGCACACAACAAGCAATTTAGAGCACATAGTGCTAAAAAAATACGAGAACTTGGTAAGGTTATAATCAAGCACCTCGATAATTACTGATTCACAATATGAGAAGAAAATCAAAGGGGTTCAAGTGCTCAATTCAATACTCGGTAGACACTTGAGGATCGTACCGCTGATACCGGGTACCAGAAGAACGGGGTCAAGATCCGAACATGCCGCATTTTCTGGAAGCTCGAACCCACAGCTCGATAGATCGGATTAACTCATCTAGAATAGCCATTAATGGGTGAAATCAGAGGTTCCGTGAAGAAAGAGAATGGCAAGGCCTGAAGAGAGACGGAGATGGAAAACCGCGAGAGGGTAGAGGCGTGAGGGAGGGGGGTCGACAGCGAGAGTGAGAGTAGAAACGAATGGTTCGGAATCGAAAGAACGGACACGGCTAACGGAAGCGTATCCTCTGCGGAGCCAATCTGGTCCGTTCGTTTCGGATCGGACGGACCAGATCAGATCTTACTAATTTTGAGAATTTTTTTTTATTCGGGCAAGATCTAATCTGATCCGTCCGATCCGAAACGAACGGACCAGATTAAAAGCTCCGCAGAGGATACGCTTCCCAGGGCTAACGGAGAGTAATGTATGAGTTGAATTTATCCTTAAAAAATCAACGGCCGTAAAAGAATTGAAATGAATTACTGTACTATAGCCAAAATGATTTTGCTGCACTGTAGACAAAACCCATATTTTAATCATGCAATTCATGTTGTATATATGTTGAATAGCTGATAGATTAGACTGGTACAAAGAACAGGTAACTGGTGCGAGGGGCATTTTTGGAAACAAGTCGGCAACATAAATAATTCTTTGTAATTACAGTTTGAAGTTTGCTGTTAATGACTCCAATGATAAAAAATAACAAAAAAGACAATAACCAATTGTAATGAAAAGAAGAAATATTGGAAGCATCATAGCTGTTATTAATACACATCACACAGTGGAGATCTGTTTGGTAGTGAATTTTAAGATTTGTTGGATTGCATGATGATGCTAGGCTTCACTGGCACCGGATACATTTGACTGAGACGTAGAATTATGTTAGCGTCATTGCTTAAATTTGTATCTCTTCTCTTGGACTGAACTCACAATATATAAGAGAATTTATTTGATTGATGATCTCTAAATAAGCAAAATTAATAGCTTCAAACTTTGTTTATAAGCAAATTAATTAAGGTATCGTATCTTCCATTCTTATAAGCACATCAATTAAGGTGAACAAATCTCGATAATGGCTGCTGCATCGGGTGGGTCTTGCTAGTATAATAATAAAATGTAAAAGCAAACAACAGTTAATTAATTACTGTTTTTTTTTTTTTAGAACCGGATAGAAGCTATCAGGTGATACAATATGCCATTAGAGGCATGTTACAACAAATAAAATAGAAAACATCAACTCCAGTATTCAACAATGTTTAAGCCACAATAAAGCTTCCTTCAGTGCTTTCCTTGCTGCCATCACTGCATCCATGCATTTGCTTTGAAAAATCTTGCAGTTTCTCTCCTTCCAGAATTACTGTTAGTTTTGGTGGGATGCTATCCCTTCGGCCCAAAAATGGGTATGCGTTCTCTACATATTAATTCCCTTGAACTGATACTTGCTATTAATTCTCTCTCATGTTACTTGAAAATCATTCTTATTTATTTAATGTTGGATATTAAAAAAAAAAAAGTTTGAGTGCTAAGTAACCCCCAGTATTTTTAATTTATTTAATTTTTTATGATTATAACCTTTAAATTAGCTAGGTTCAATGGCGGATCTTAGGCTATGCTAGCTGGGGGTGCTAAGTAACCCCCAATATTTTTAATTCTCTTTACTGAGTATTGAAATATAAACTGATTTTTTGTTATATTATGTTATAAATTTTCTTTTCTTTTCTTTTCTTTTTTAAATTTAGTCCCCTATACTCAAATATATGTATCGAGTATCGACTCCATTCATTTATTATTTTTCCACCCTTATAATTTGTATAGTTGTATTAAATTTATATTTGACACCATGCTCACCCAACAATTTATACTCAAACAAGCCCGTACTTTTTCTTTCCATTGCTTTATAAACGCTGAAGGACATGGAATCCGTCCTTCAAATATATTCCAAAATGAAGGACATGAATCCCATTTCCATTTCCATTTTTTTTTTTTTAAGAAAGTATGGATCTAGTTTTTTTTTTATTCATTGAAGTTTGAGTTACATTGGAGATGTAACTCCTAGAAATAAAATTACAATTTGCTCAAGATGCTTGAGCTAAATAAGAAAATGAAAGTAAGCAAAAGAAACTAAGATGCCACTATCGTGGATCAATCTCATTAGAGTTACTTATGAACCGAGTTAAATCTAAATTGGAAAGAATCCAGATTCAACTCGCGAACCATGAATCGAGTAAACTCAAGTTGTTTACTCAAATTTTGAGTTGAAAATTTAATTCGGAAATCAATTCGAGTTAATTTGTATTGTAGGTTTTTTTTTTACAAATAGCTCATAGGCTTTCCACTCATATCTGGTACCATACGTACAAAATATGTGATAATAGTAATATACAAAAGAGTTGTCACAGTAATAAAAAAGACATAAGTAAGAGAATAAGTCACAATAATCTTCATTCTTATATTATGCATGTAGATGTCTTGATCTGTCAACGGTTACGATTGAAAGATGAAATTTCAGATTTAATATCAACCCTTCAATCACATAATCTGTCTTCTTTTAATTAAATACATCTATTTTATTTTATGCGTAAAAGTCTAAATTTAATTAATAGGAATCGACTAATAGTCCCCCTACTTCAGTCCCCTATCTGTCCCCCGCACTAAAATACAAAAATATAGTTAAAACGTGCTAACTACCACCAAAGAGCAAGATTAATGCTATTTTATTAATAGTCAAAACGTATAGTATTCATACCTACGAATTTATAGTATTCATACTTATTATCAGAACCATTCGTCATATGTAAACACAAGCTAGAGGGGACCAGTAACGACCAGGGGGACCGCTGACGTCTTGTGACAGCCTGAATTGGGGACCACAATTGTCTGAAAGCGACATTTGCCAAGATTGGGGACCACTACAGCGAATCTATATATTATTCATATCTAAATAAAGAAGTATTCATATCTAAACAAATGAAATATTCATACTGATGATTACGAAGTATTCATACATGTTCGAAAAAATTTATACAATTCAAAATTCATTGCCAAATTCATCTCTCTCACCCCACCTCTTCTAAGAAGTATGCATATCTAACAAATGAAGTATTCATACCTAACTAATGAAGTACTCAATATCTAACAAATAAAATATTCATATATATAACCGAAATTTTTAAATATACCATTTTAAGAAAATAAATAAACCAAAACACCATCAGTGGCTGGAATTGTTAAAACTAGCATAGCCGCTTTGGTGCGAAGCGGGTACTTTTCATGTTGCCGCTTTGGTGGGAATCGGGCACCTTATTGGGCCGGTTTTAGGCCTAGCGGGCTGGCCGCTTTGGGGGGTAGAGGGCAGGCCGCTAGGGAGGGTAGAGGGCAGGCCGCTATGGGGGGTAGAGGGCACCTAGTATTGTTTTTGTTTTTAGTATTTTTTTTTACTCTAGTGTTGCCATGTACTGTGATTTGTTATATCAGGATGCTTATCTTTCTTTCATGTTGTTATTTATTGTACTATTTTGCTTTTATCTTTCATAATTTTTCGTCACAGTAAATCTGAACGTAACGATTTGTAAAACAACAAATAAATCACAAATAAATCAAAACAAATAATAATAGTGCGCCTAAATAGGTGTCTGCATGTTAATACAATAAACAAGTAAACAAACAATAAATAGTAAATCTAAACTTGACCGTCGGATAAAAATACATTGCTTGCCTCTTTCTCAACCTGAAAATTTAATAACAAAAATGTATTGTTACTCCTCTTTCTCAACCTGAAAATTCAATAACAAAAATGTATTGAATAACTACCTCGTGCATCTCGAGCAGCTCTGTTTTGTTGTTCTTGTGTATCCCGGCGAGTCTGATGTCCTCTCCTTCTATTATGAAGTAAATCAAGCCACATCGAAATCCTATTAACTCGCCTTCGACCCAAGGTAATATTTTTGTCATTTGGAACAAGGATTGGGCCTTCATTTTCCGGCCAATCAGACTGATTGTCATACACATGCCATTCACCCAGCCATGTGTTGATAAGTGTCTGTATGTGGTAGTAGTAATGTACAAATCTTCCAGGGTCAATGCCTCGAAGACGGCACACTGCCAGAACATGAGAACACGGTATTCTGTTTAATTGCGGCTTCTGGCATGTGCATGTAACCGTGTTCTCATCCATGATTACCACCGTGTATTTATAATTCGCTTTGGTAAATCGGCCAGAAGCATCTTTAATGTATGCATTAACTTTCTCTTGTGTGGATGTTATCTCAAACTCATTCCAGTTGCCAAATCCACCGAGCGTCGTCATAGATTGTGACCTCCCGCACCGTTTGTTAATCAACTACGAAAAATAGAACAATTTAATAAAAATTACAAATATAAAATAATTTAATGAAAATAAAATACCTCGTGCACACGGCATGAGAACTGCTGACCCTGGCTTGCTTCAAATTGTGTTTTTGCCCTCCTTTGAGCAAACCATTGTTGATATTTGTAAAACGTGTCCTCAATTATTGCTGCTACTGGCAACATACGAGAAGATCTAAAAACATTATTAAGCGACTCGGACCCGTTCGTCATCATAATTCCCCAACGGAAACCCCCATCCAACGCCTGGAATATCTTCCATGATTTAGGACATTCGTTCTCATCTTGATCTAAATACTTACCCACACCGTCTAACCAATTCAGAGCCCGATCATATACATCTCCCATTGCTTGCATTCCTTGCTCATATCTCCTCATCTTTCTCTTCGCCACACATATCCTGAAGTACTTGATTGCTTCTTCATTGCAATGATTTTTTTTCATATTTTATGCTATGTGAGTAGCACAAAGACGGTGAACGCACTCATCCTCATCTTCCTCATTCCATCCCAGATCATCCTGTCGAAACACCTTTTTTATGCCTTTACCCCTATCAGTGATGATACACACAAACCTGGAGCGAATTACATTGCGCCTCAACCATTGCATGAACCATGCACAATCTTCAAAATTCTCTGTATCTACCAATGAAAAAGCCAACGGAAGGAGCTGATTTTCTGCATCATACCCGGTTGCAATCAACATTTTACCTTTGTACCGGCCTGCTAAGAAACATGCATCAACAGTGATGACAGGTCTCAGGTGTTGGAAAGCCTCTATGCATGGTCCAAATGCCCAAGCCGCCCTATTAAAGTACCTGTAAGGTCCAGGCTCACCAGTTGGATATGACGTAACATCAAACAATGTACCTGGATTTTTTCGCTTAATTGCCTCCAATAAGGGGACTATAAGCGCATATGACCCCTCCCAACTACCAAATTGGCGGGCAATTGCCAACTCCCTTCCACGCCACAATTTATTGTACGCTGGTACCTGACCGTTGTACGTTTGTGCACAAGCTATTTTGACAGAAGTGATACTTAAATCTACGTCATTTTTCATGTGCGCCGAGATGCAATCGGCAACCATAGCAGCGGTCAACTGTGCATGATCTATTCTTGTGGCATCCGCATGACAAACATGCTTTGTTGGGCACTTGGATACTTTCCATTGTGTACCAAAACCAGTAACCCTTGCATTAATGTACCAACCACATCTGGGGTCCTTGCACTTGAACCTAATCCGTTGTTTGTCACTGTGCGTATTCTTAATCTCTTTATTACAAAGAATGTGAAACTTGTAAATTGCAGCTTTCATTTCCTCCTTTGAATCATAGGTTTGTCCCTCTGACAATTCATTTTCAAACTCTGCATGTCTACCAAATAACCCCACATTTGCTTCCTGAAAACTTGACAGGTCATTGAAAGCTGCAATCGGGTGCTCAACCCCGCGACCCATTATGCGAAACCCTTTATCAACCTTGAATTTTTTTGTTTGCCCAAGCACAGGCCTCGTATCTGCTGTGTCACTATGATCGCTCATGCAATCAGGATCAACATCTGATGCGCGCAAAAGCGTATGCACAAAGTTTCAGTACAATAAGATGTACCTTTTAAACCTTTAACACGCGTTTGAGTTAAATTGCAAGTGCACAATTCTATCAAAGTAGTATTTTAGGTATCGATCCACAGGGAGTACGATAAAAACTTAGTTCAAACTTTAGTAATAAATTTCAGAAAATAAAATAAAGTAAAGTGCAATAAAAGTAAATTGGGGGGTTTGTTCTAACAATTCCTAAGGTTGGGTTCAATACCCAAAGAAAGGAGTTTGAAACAATAATTGTAAATAAAAGTAAAAGAAAGGAATTGATTTGCTTTCAAGATTTAGAGATCTAGGGGTCTTTGGTCTACAATTCCTTGCTAACTCTATTAATTCGGTATTTGTTTGAATTCATGTATGATTTGACGAGGTTTCTAACCTAATATGTTATTAAGGGTTACTTTCGTAAATTAATAACGTGCCTAGGTAACTCGAACTTCTCAATGAAGTTCCCCACCCTAGCTACCTAGACCTATAAGCTCTTGTTAGTCTCTCCTCTCCTCAAATATTGGTACTTCGCAATTAAGTCCATCATACCAATACCCGATTTGAATTGAGATGTCCTAATTAGGGTTTGACTTCACGATTAGGTTCTTCACCAAATTCCTAACCTTAATTTCTATAGTTCCGGCTTAGATTAAATTGGTTACAATCTTAACCTAAACCTAAGGTATTTGCATTCATAGTTTGGTACTATCCTATTGATCACAGTCAATTTTGGTTCTTTTGAATCCAAAACGGGATACTACAATTCAAGTACTAACTATGTAATTAACACAAATTATTAAATCACAGAAATTAACAATCAAATCCCATAAAACAATCATAATAAAAACAAATAACCGAATAAAATAGAATTAAACAA
This sequence comes from Carex pumila, assembly GCA_033356055.1. Taxonomy (NCBI): domain Eukaryota; kingdom Viridiplantae; phylum Streptophyta; class Magnoliopsida; order Poales; family Cyperaceae; genus Carex; species Carex pumila. The sequence continues at coordinate 109,642 of JARJHM010000698.1, forward strand.
GTTCATGCATTGACCTAAACCCCTAGCGAGAGATCTACTCCCTCATGGAGAGATCCATTACAAAAGTTGGCAAAAGTAAGAAGAAATGAAATAAAGAAATGATTACACCCTTTATTTGATCAAAGCCCTCAATCTTGCCGACTTCTTGCTCAGGAAACCCTTCTTCTCCTTGCTTGAAAGCTTTCCTTACTTCAGAATTTATCGCTATGTGTGTAGAGAGAATGAAAGAATGAATGGGAAGAGATAGAGAGATGAGATGGGAAGAGATGATATAGAGAGGGATATGAGATCCCCTCTTTTATAGCCAAGGATCATGTCCAATTAAGAGCCTAGGAAGTGGAGTTAGTGGGTGTTATATTTGGATTGTTTTTCAGGATTGTCTTGTCCACATGTGGCTGTCAAAACGCGTCCATGATGCACCAAAAATAGAAAAACTGTCAAAAACGTGCAATTTTGGCTTTCTGCGGGTCCAGTGCGGGTTCTCCGAGCCGCACTGCGGGTGGACTGATCCGCACTGAGAAAAATTTTAGTTTTTAGTTTCTCATGTTGTAGATCTTCTCGCTAGCTTTCCAAAAAGTGGTCATAAGCCTTAATCGGAGTTACGAGTCAAAAGTTATGACCGTTTTAAGTTCAGACTCTATTTTTGGCTGACTGCTATAGTGCGTCCGCACTGCAATCCGCATTGCTACAGTACCATCCGCACTGGGATCCGCACTGCTACAGTATCATCCGCGCTAGGATCCGCACTGCGTTCTCAAAATCCGCACTGCGTCTTCACTATCCGCACTGCGGATGCATCGAGATCCGCACTAGACTCGGACTTTTCCTGTGCGACCAGAGTGCAGCTGCATCGAGATCCGTGCATCCGCACGGATTTTGATGTATAGCTTATTATACCTTTTTAAAATTGGCGCGCGTCCAGAAATCCATCTAAGTACTTATTTTGGCCATATTCCAAACCGTGTGTTCGCAGTGGGCATTTTTCTTCGGTTTTGCACGGATTTTGATGTATAGCTTATTATACCTTTTTAAAATTGGCGCGCGTCCAGAAATCCATCTAAGTACTTATTTTGCCCATATTCCAAACCGTGTGTTCGCAGTGGGCATTTTTCTTCGATTTTTCTTCATTTTTCTTCATTTCCTGTAAGTTAAAACCAAGCAAACGCAGTAACTTGATCCTAGGTGTAATCTATTCACTTTATATTCAAAATACAAGATATTTGGTGTTATTTCGTGATAAAAATCAGATCGAATATGTATATAATTTAGGCCTATCAACATCCCCCCAATTTTCCTCTGCCTCTTGTATTTCCGGATCCACCGTCTCCTCAGTTTCCTCCGGACCACAAGGCTGGGCTCGGGATCGATGGGAGTACCGACTATTAGACGGTCGGTCCCTCTGAACTGGAGCTTGACTACTCTCAGGCATGTCAATCGGCAAAGGGATTCAGGACCGACGGGAGGGCCGACTAGTAGACCGTCGGCCCTCCTGAACTGGGGCATTACTACATTCAGGTATGTCAATCTGGAAAGGGGGTTGGGACACTGGACTTGAGGAGGTTGACGCATTAGCCCGACTAGCACCCCGGATTAACCTTGCAAGGGGGTTAGGACGCTGGACTCGGTTAATCTCCACAAAGAGTTCAATTATCTTGTATCCACCCCCAGAAAAACTAATTGTCTGGTTGTACAATACCTGCCAGACTCCATCATTCTGAACAGAAAAAAGTTGGAACCAAGTTTGGCCTGAACCAGTGGGCATGCTAATTTTGGCCTGAATATCAAGGTCATATCGATCCTGATTCAATCCGAGGTTCTGAGAAATAATCGATTTCAGAACCAACAAATCAGTACCAGAGATTACCGGTATCACAGAAACAGGCCCGATACTGTAATAAACCCCATTAGGGCCTGTTAAAATCTCACCACCAGTGTAAATAGATACCATAACAGCCATTTAGTATGAGTATAAGAAAACCTAAAATTAAAAATTAATTAAATTAATTATAAATACTAAATTTTAAAAAAAAAAGATAGAAAATAAAAAACTTACGGTTCTGCTGAAAAGAACGGTGAAAATTTAAATGAATATCTCTCTCCTCTATAATACAACTCTGTATATATATATATTATTTCAGGGTGCCCTCTACCCCAGGAAGCGGCCATGGCCTCTACCCCAGGAAGCGGCCATGCCCTCTACCCCAGGAAGCGGCCCAGCTCCAGGTACCCGCTTCCAGGAAAAGCGGCCATGCGAAATATAACATTTCGAAGCCAAATTGGTATTTTGGTTTAATAATTATTAAAAAATGGTATTTTTAAAAATTTCGGTATATATAACTATTCATATCTAACTAATGAAGTATTCACATATGATACTAACAATATTCACATCTGACACTAATAATATTCACACTTGCCCAGATTGGGACAAAAAAGGAAGGTTGTTAGGGGGACAAAAAAGGAAGGTTGAAGAGGGTGAATTTTGACCACGTGGGGAAACAAAAAAGGAATGTTGTTAGGGGAACAGATAGGAGACAGATTCAAGGGGAATAACATCTTTACTCTAATTAATAATACATTCGCCACACGTATTGTCACATGATACGTTACAATATTAAAATTGACCAAAATTTTTTACTATTTTTCTCCATTCGTTTTCTTATTTCTCTAATTATTTCCTAATGCACCTTCAATCATTCGATTAGGGTCCAGCACGCCTCTTTTAGAAAAAAATAAATTTTTATATATTCACTTCTTACAAAACAATACTCATACTTTCTCTTGGGACATATTGTTAATTTAAGAACATAATCAATTTGATCCTTCATAATTTCATAGTACTGTGTTTTAATCAAACTTCAAAAAATTCTAACGAATAATCAAATTAATTTAAATTGGGTACTTATTATGAATTTAATGCATAACATTTCACAGAATGCTTCCTTATTAAATTCGAACTGCCATTTTGCAACCATATTACATTTTTGGCATCCGCCTCTTATTGAAGAAATATATTTCTTATTTCTTATTCACCTTATTTCATATCACTACGTGGAATTAAGGTCCAGCCAGCACGTCGAGGAAAATAATTAGAAATATATTTTTTGATTGAGCACTCCGTTTCCTTATTTGTTTTGTTCCCTTATTCTTTCTCCTTCGATTTTATACACATTTTTTCTTTGTTTCCTCATTTTTTTTTTTTGTTTCTATACAGATCGTTGAGGGAAATCAAGGCAAATTAGGAGCTTGATCGAGCGTGATTTCTACGAGGTTGAGATTAATTGCTTCAGGCAAAGTGAAATTAGGTTCCAGCATGCAATTTATTCCCCCTTTAGATCTTGTTTGTCTTTTTGTGTGGGTATTTTGCTATTTTTCTTTTGATCAAGTAATTTGTTGTATTGAATATTCATAATCATTCATTTGAGGTTATGTGGTTGCACTAATAGCCTCCTTGATTGGGATAAATGAAGGGTTTGAAACTAAAAATCCACTACAATCCTTCTTAAATTTGTCCCTCTTAAAAATCCTCTTAAATACATAAGATTAGCTTGATAATTTGTGTTTAGTTTTAGTTTTATTTTTAATGTGCAACTTAATCACTACATAACTCACTAGGTACTTCTACATGACAACCAAAGGTGTCCTAGTTGTTGATTTTGAATCTCATATGAATGAAGATGTCACCGATAGCAACCTACAATCCAATATTGTAGAGCCATCTGTCATAGTTACTATAGGAGAAGATGAACCGAGCAAGGGAAAGGAAATTACAACATAAATTAAACTAGAGAAGGAAGAAAATGAGAAAGATGAACGGTATTTTTGCTCTATGACATTTCAACTTAAGAAGATTTTGTCATTTGTCTTTGCTTATTGTTCTTGGTTTTTATTTTGTCCATCTGATGATGAGGTGTTCCCTTTCAAGTTTACACAAAGGCAATTCCCTATTTGTTTGAGTTTTGCCATGACAATCAATAAAGCACAAGGACAAACAATTCCTAACGTCAACATCTACCTGAGCATGTTTTTTTGCACAGCCAGTTATATATCGCATTGTTAAAAGGTACGTCACGACGTACAACAAAAGTCATGTTGAAATGGAAAGAGGAAATTGATGCCCTAGGAGTGCATACAAAAAATATAGTATACCGGGAGGTCTTGAGTGAGAAATATGGTATGAACCATATTAATTCAACCATTCTAATTTTAATATATGTTTTCAAGAACAATTAACATACTTTTTCATATTTTATTTCTTCATTTTGTTGCGGCTGTTATCTTTTCTTTTGAAACAAGGAATAAACTATATAAATTACTATTCACATAATGGAATTGCGATTGCGAGACTCCATCTTTACGGAGAACTTAGGGCCTATAATTATCATATTTATATTTATCCCTTTACAAAAAAATAAATAGTTTTTTGACAACATTCTTTCTTTTAGCAATATTTTGAAATTTCTTTTATTTAAATTTACTAGCAGGAACTGTGAATATATTGCAATGTCTTTCTTTGTTGCAAATATTATCGTTTCTCCTCCATCTAGATTCAAGGTGATTCTCATTTTCTTATTTTTATTTCTTTTCTCTTCTTTTGACTTTTTTTTTATAATACTATGCATATATTTGTAAGTTGAAATGCTTTGTTCTTGTACATTTTGCTTCTAGGTCATCTAGCAACGTACAAGTTAATAGAAGAGATGTGCCAAGACCACTACGTGGACATTAACATTAATTAATTTGTTCGTTTTCAGAAATGTTGGACTACATTGAAAATGATCAATGACAATAATACTTCAAAAAAAAATTCATGTTATATTTGATCCTTTTTGTTTTCATTTATTGTTGTTTCTTTTATTGTTATTTATTATTTGTCTTATCTTTTGTTTTTTTTCTTAATTCTGTATGAATATCAATAACAAAATCTTTTCATATTTTACTCAATGTTATAATATGTTTCCGTCGCAACGCACGGGCACAATACTAGTAATGTATGCATAAGTCACGATAATAGAAGCATAAATTACAAAACACGAGTCACAAATTGGGAAGTGGGATTAGGCGACCATTAGGGTTAGAGATATAGTGACGAGTGGGAACTGGGAAGTGGGATTTTAGAAAATACACTATTAATCCAAGTTGTGAGTTACTCATGAGTCGTGAGTGAGTTGGGATCAACTCGAATTTAACTCGAGTTAGTTCTAACTTGAATTGTTGGTGAGTTGAGCTCGAATTGATTCCAAAAGAGTTATATGAGTTATGAATATTTTCTGCAGTTTCAAATGTAAGTAAGAAGTTAACAATTTGTTTGAATGGATAGTAGAGGAAAGAAGAGGAACTAAAAAACAAAAAAGAATGAAATAGAATAAGAAGAAAAATTAACATATTTAACATATTTAACATTTTTTTGTTTAAATAATCAATGAGAGAAAATAAATTTAATTTTTATTTCCATCTTATTTATTGTTTGGTTAATAAAATTTATAGAAGATTAATCAAATGTTTTCAGTATATTTAACTATTCTCTTCATCTTTCCATCCTTTAGACCTCAAATTAAGAGAAAAATTAATTTTATTAATTAAAATCGTGCAGATTAACCTTTTCCCCTCATGTACTCCTCACATTAGTCAGAATTTTGTTAACCAAACACAATTTGATATCTATTTTTATTTTCATTCCATTTGAAACAGCATATTTCATTTCAATTTTAAGTAGTGCTTTCTAAATGCTCAAGAACATGGATCCCCTTTCTGTCCTTGAAAATGAGTGAGTCTATGGTACTATGCATAACACGATTAGGTTCATGATACATATTAGTATTTTTGTTTTCAAAATTCTAACGGCCAATTCGAACTGTTCAACATGTTTTTCATATGAATATGTAATCACATACCAAATTTTATATTTTTTTAGAATTTTATTATTATTTTTAAAGATAGGTAGAAAATCATTGTTTTTTATGGTTCAAAAATTTTAGATTAAGTGATTTTGTATCTATCTTAAAAGATAATCTTAAAAGATAGTAAATAATTCTTTTAAAAATATAAAATTAAGTCTGTAAGTATATATTCATATATGAATCATATTAAACGATTCATATTGACCATTATAATTATAAAAATAAAAATATTAATATATATTACGAACCAATATGCGATATAGTATCACTCAAATTATATTCCAAAATGGAGTAGAAAAAAGGATGTACCTTCTGATACCATCGAAGAAGCACGTGCCATTTCCCTTCTCCAGTTTAGCACTGATGCAGCTGATATCCCATTCCTTGGAGGCCTGGGTAAAGAGAATGGAGGTATGGATTTCTTATTTGGTTTTATCAAACTGGAGGACTCATCGGCTTGGTTCGCACCAAAAGATGGGATGTAAATATAAATAGTGAAGTTTGGAAGGGTGAAAGGAATAAAAGAGACGAAAAGGATTAGATTCCCGCCTTGCTCGGAGCACATTCTCTCTCTTTCTTACTCAACTTTGGCGTTGTTGTCTCGTCTTGTGTCTCCCATTCCAATCCCTTTCCGTTACCACTTCCTGTAACCAACCGTAACCAATAAAGTACTATTAACAATTTCAATTTTTAAATTACCCCGTCCTTTGAAAAAAAACCTGGCGATACCTCCACCGACATGTGGGGACACCTTCATCCCACTCAAACCCCTCTTTCACGAACTCATATACTCTGCATTAGCGTTCCGTTTGAGTTCACATCTGATCCGTTCATTACTTATTAGTAAGAATTTTAAAGGTCAGATTGGTCCGTATTTTGATCTGACGGTCCAGATCTAAACTCAAAATTTCTGATACCTCAGGTAATATTAATTCATTTCATTGCTTCTAAACGCCACGGTACCAGAACAAATAGAATCAATCAATCCCTTCCCGTTTCCTTTCGCTTCTCACTTCTTCTCACTGCTACTCTCAAAAGGGGGAGAGAGAGAGAGGCCTCTCTCTTCTCTTCTGTTATTACTCCTCGCGAAAGAGAAACCTTGAGAGATTCAAACTGAACAGAGGGAGATATGGGAGAGTGTTGCAACGGTAGTAACGGCTGTGCTCCGGTGGCGGCGGCTGACGCGACGGCGCCGATGGTGGATAGGAGATTTAACATGAAGCAAGTCTTCGATAACGTCCACAGCAACATCTCTCTCGACCCTGTAACTACCCCCTCTCCCTCTCTCAACTTCTTCGTTTCTAACTCGTGTTTTTATGTTGATTTCAAATTGTTAAGATAGAAAGGTTCCGTAGATAACAGGGAAACCTATCTATTCTTCTGATTTTATATCTTAATGAAACAAATCTCAAATTTCTAATTTATATAAGCAAATTTAAGGAAACTCACTCGAATCAATTACATCAGGAGTTACTGTTATCCTCGATTTTTGTCCACAGATTTCTCTATCAATACTTTTTGAAATGTATATAAATTTTTATTTTAGTATCCTTTTTTTAATTTGATATATTTCGCGAATAAACGGGTACGCTTTTATTGTTTTACGTGCTGGCGCTGGTTTTTATGTACGGTCTGACGAAGTTGCTTAAGTGCCCTCCGAGAACCGTCCAATCGTTATGTTGTTTCCATATTCGTATTTAATTAAATAGTTACATATTCATAGACTTTTATTAAGGTTTTATTTTCAATTTAAGGTTTGATTTTGAATATTAGCCGTTTGTTATGGAATGCTCCTTTCCTTTTATTGATTATTGTGAAGTTTCACCTACATCCTGTTGAAACTACAGATTTTTACTTAATTCCTTATCAAGTCCACAATTACACATTTCTAGTTCTAAGTTCCAATGATTTTGCGTTTTTTTTTAAGTCATAAAAATTGTTCATACTGTTTATTTTTTTTTAAATTACTAAAAAGAAAACTGATACCAATAAATAATTGAATCATCTTCCACATGGTTGGATATACTGTATTGCATGTGACATATTCTATAGTGCACATGTTCATTTTGCATTTTGCTTATATTATTTGTAGTATGATTAAATTGGCAACTGTGATTGTCTTCCCATGTTATAATACTGATTTTGTTACTAATAACTCATCTATTATTGTCGAAATTAACATATAATAACCTGGATTCATCAACTCCTTATATTCGGTAAATGACACCTTTGCATCACTTGTTTGGTAATAATTTAGTTTATTTAATTTCTTCACAGCTCAGCTTGAAGTTCATAGATACCGAACAGTTCCAGAGGTGCATTTATTTGTCTAATAGTTTTACTATCAGCCAAAAATATCTTTTAGTGTTACCAATTGACCTTTTTTTTTTCTTCTTCTCGTTGCATAAATGATGAAGATTGCGGGATCTGAAACAACTTGGTGAGCATATATTTTCCGAAAAAATTTAACTATTTCCATATTTCCTTAAGTTGTAAACTTTCTTCGAATAATTTTCATTTGTCTTCTTTTTATAGGTCTGACATATCTGGTGTATCCTGGAGCAGTACACAGTCGGTTTGAGCATTCTTTAGGGGTTTATTGGCTTGCCAACGAGTCGATACAGTCTCTCAAGTATTATCAGGTATATATAATAACTGTATTTTGTATATTATTACTTGATTAGCTATGGTTAGGCAATATTTCTGCAATTTTTCAGGGTGCTGAGCTAGATATTGACAATTTCGACATGCAAGCGGTTAAATTGGCAGGTATCACAACACATATTTATTCAAGAAATATAACTATTTGAAGAATATATACAAAAAAATGATATCAAGTTATATGATAACTACTGTAGGATTATTACATGATATCGGGCATGGCCCGTTCAGCCATCTCTTTGAGCATGAATTTATGCCCCGAGCTATCCCAGGGTCAAACTGGTAATTTTCTTTTCTTGTTTGTTCTTTCTTTTACTATATTTTTGTTTTGAAGTAACTGCTGTCAAAAGCATGACAAGCAAAATCTAATGAAATTATTGTGCGACTAATTGTGTTGTTGCTTTCTATAATAAGAGTGATGCTGTGGTACCATGCATAATGCATATTTGTATGTACTTTGGATTAATATCTTAGTTTGTATAGTCAAAATAGTCGATCTGAACTGATCAACGTAATCACCATATAAAACTGTACCTTCAAACTAAATTTTATATTTTGTAGATTTTTTTATATATTTTTTTTAGATTGGTGAAAATCACTACTTTTGTATGGTCTAGAATCTTCAGATCAAATGATTTTCAGTCTATCTAAAAAAAATACTAAAAAACGTAAAATTTGATCTACAAGTTCACATTTTCATATAGAGATTATGTTGAACAGTTTAGATCAACATTTTGTGCCTTGAAAATGGAGATATTGATCCATACTATGGACCAATATGCACTATGCATAGTATGCAGCCTCACTCCTATAATAATGTATACTTTTTTGTTTTAATATCTTCCCCTTGGTAGGTCTCATGAGCAAATGTCAGTTCAAATGGTGGATTATGTAGTTGATGAGCATCACATAGACATAGACCCTAGCTGCCTTAAAATTGTCAAAGTATTATTTCCTTCTTTGCTCAATTATTTGTTTTTTTTTTTCCTTTATATTTGCTATGCAGTGATCTAACACTGTACCTTTTTAAAATGTTCAACAGGAAATGATACTTGCTAGCTCGAAAGAATATGCAATGCCAAAAGTATGATTGGTTTTATCCACTTTTTAAATTTTTTTTTTTTTAAATCTGTGTTATCTCACACTACTGGTTTTCAATCTAAACAGAGTGTTAGAGAAAAGATGTTTTTGTATGACATTGTTGCTAATGGTCGTAACGGTATAGATGTTGACAAGTATGTTTAATTTTATTTCCCTGTTTAATTTCACTTTGTTGATTTGTTCACAAAATTATGTCATTGACCTAATTTTTATTTACAATTCATTAAAATTTTAGATTTGACTATATAAGTCGTGATTGCCGGGCATGCGGTCTTGGGTGCAATTTCGAGTATAAGAGGTAATTTTCTTTCAATAATAATTTTGTTCCTGTTAGCATTTTTTTTTTCTTTTTACTTTCCCTCTAATAGAATATTATTTTATTGGTAAAGGTTGATAGACCAGATGCGTGTGATGGGTGATGAGATCTGCTACCCTGCTAAAGAATGTTTGTACCTTTCTGTGACATTATATATTTGAATTCAAGTAATAGTTTATTTACTCTCTCTCAAGTAATAACTTCTTATTTTTGGTGCCAGATTTAACTGTCTTCAAATTGTTTAACACACGTGCCGACCTTCACCGTACTGTCTACACCCATGCTAAAGTAAAGGTGAATCCACATAGCAAAATATCTGGTATTTTTATGCTTTGGAGACTGGGACGTGCCGGTGCCAGCCACTGTACCGTGCATCTTTTTAACAATATTTAAATTTAAAGGCAGTGGAGCTGATGCTTGTGGATGCACTTGTTAAGGCGGACAATTACCTAGAGATTTCTTCTTACCCGTCAGACCCAGCTGAATACTGGAAGGTATATTGTTTTTATTTTTTTATTTTTCGTACAAGTAATTGCATTTTATTCTATTCAAGTTTTGGAAATTTCCACAGTTAGACGACACAATAGTAAAGACAATAGAAACATCGCACAAAAGGCAGTTGAAAGAATCAAGGGATATTCTCTTGCGACTTCGTAGAAGAGATTTATATAGGGTATGCCACATTTCTCATTTTCATATGCCAAATTTTGGTTAATTGATTTGTAAGTAATAGTTTTGTATCTCTCAGTTTTGCAACGAGTATACTGTGCCAAAAGAGAAGCTACAGTATTTTAAGGATATCACTCCACAGGACATTGTTTGCTCTCAGGTAAGATACGAAATTTCTGAAATGACAAGTTACTTATAAAGCCCTTCCCAAATAATTTATTGCTCTTTCTCTTGTTCTCTATCTAGAGAGGTGGACTGCAACTTAAGGAAGAAGATGTGGCTGTAAGCAATGTGAAAATCGATTTGACTCGTGGAATGAATAACCCTCTTGAGAGGTTACTACTTATTTCGAGTGAGGCTACAGTACTATTTATGCATAGAGCATATTGGTCCTTACTATGGGTCTGATATTTTCGTTTCTAAAGTCCAAACAATTGATTTGAACCATTCAACATGATCTCTATATTTAAATGTACTTGCAGATCAAAATTTACAATTTTTATTAATTTTTTGCTAATTTTAAGATAGGTTGAAAATTACTTGATCTAAGGATTCTAGATTATTAAAAAATAGGAAAAAAATTCTAAAAAATGTGAAATGTAGTCTACAAATATATTTCCAAATGGAAATCATGTTGAACGGTTCATATCGACTATTTGAATTTTGAAAACAAAAATTATGATTGTGGTACAAACCAATCTGCGTTGTGCACAGTATCATAGCCTCACTCTACTTATTTTTTATATTTATGTTCTATCAAGTATATTTTCTTGGTTTATTTATATGCTCTCTAAGTTCATTTGTAACTTGTATGTTTTGTTATTTTTGGTTACCCGCTCCAATGCAGCATCAACTTCTTCAAGGTAATTAATTATTCTTTATTTCCAAGAAAAGTGTATATGTGGATTCCTTGCAGCTGTTGTAAATCCTTGTTTTTTTGTTTGTTTCTAGGATTATGTGAGCACTGATAAGTTCCCAGTGACTGATGGGTGTGTCAGTCACCTTTTGCCATCTAACTTCCAGGACAGAATCGTCAGAGTTTACGCCAAGAAGCCTGAGTTGGTTCGTTTTATATCTTACACCCTACGTTTTTCTCAAATCTCTAATTCTACCAGTACTTTGATTTGTTTTTCAAGTTTATAGTTTTATTTCTTAAAATAAGTTAACATTATCCAGGTTGAGGCCATATCAGAAGCATTTGAGAATTTTCAGCTGAAAATGTATGGTGTTAAGGCACAGGTACATGATACACCAGAGAAGAAAAAACAGCGTAGGTTCTAACTTTTAGGCCATATAGTTTACTCCCTTTTGTTATAAAAAAAGGAAAGTTTGTCAAATTAAGTAGTAGATGCGTAGGTGTTACATGGTATATGGAGAAAGCAGTATACATATATACGTATATAGGCTCAAAGATGGTGTTGATATTTTGTTAATGCAGTTGTAACTTTTTTGTAGACAAATAAATAGATAATAGATTCCACGTAGTACTAAGAATGTTATCGATTTTTTTTCTTGATTGGGCCTGGCAGGCCCAGTAAGCTCATTGTCTATCCGTTTGAGCGCTTTGAATTGGTCTTTTATACTTTGAGATTATTAGTTTCAAGATAATAGACTACGTAGTACTAAAAATGTTATTGATCTCTTTCTTGATTGGACCTAGAAGGCCCAGTAATCCTATTGTCTATCCATTTCAGCCCTTTGAATTGGGCTGTTATACTTTGAGATTATGTTTCTCAACGCCTAGAAAGAAGTAAAAAACGAATCTAAGAGGGGAAACGAAAAATAGATGGCGCGCCTACCATTTTTGTTCTTATTAGCCTTGGGCCTATCTGATTAATCCATGTCGCGTGTAATAATTTACCAGAAAAAATATTTTACTATTGCTAATCATGTCTAGTTGTGGACAACTTTTCATGCGGCCAGTGACTCTCCGCCGATTTAAACTGAGATTGGACTTTTTGTAAACAAAATCTGAATTCTGTTATGAGGATTTTATATATCACAAATTTATTTTAAAGTACGGAGTCTAAATGTCAAAATGTCAAATTCAAACTGCACGTCTTGTTTATTTTTACGAGAGATGCGGTCATGCAAATTTTCTAATGTTTTAAGCTTATTTTATACTATATTTAGAAGTCAAAATGTGAGTGGTTCTTAAATTAATCCATTATAATTAACTAGATTCAATATTTTTTTACCTCTTCATCTAGTATAAACAAATTAGAAAAAATCATAAAATTTTAGACCTATGGTTTGAATTTGACATTTGAATTCCGGATTTTGTAATATAAATATAAAAGAAAGTACGTGGCATTTTGTAATACAAAAAACTTATGACATTGGAACCTTCTCTTGTGTTGTACCATTGATGTGTGCACCTTGCATTCAAAACCAAAGAAAATGCATTTCACTAATAGCATTAGTAAAATAAAATAGAATTTTCTAGATGTAAGATAAGTAAATTCTGAGGTTTCATATAAACCATTTTTTATAATTTGTCACACAAACACTTGGTACAAAAGATCCTGGGTTATGCATCGTTAGATACTTTTATATGAAAATAATATATGATATAACCTGCATTAAATAGTTATCGATGGCGGTGCTAGTAACCGCGTTGCGCTCAAATAATTGATTCAATGCCGTTGAAACTTTGAAACTTGCTATTTTGGTTTGATTAATTGTTATATACCAAGTCTCACCAGTACTTAGCTTATCGACCAGAGAAATTATTGCACTGATTTCCATCTAATCTTGTCATAAATAATATTATACAGGGTTTTTTTTTGGAATCACTCGTATATTATTCATTATGCTAATTGAGCATTGTACCCGTATTTTCAAATCAATAGGTCTCAGAATAATTAAATTCGACTTTTATAAATAAAAAGATGTTCATAAAAAATAACCATTTAATTCCCAAGTATTATTTGTATTTAGTTACTATTTATAATTGAAATTTGCAATTTCATATCTATTCAAGTTTAGTATAGTACTGCGACCGAAATGTGATCGTTGAAGTGGGTCATAGTTTAGGTTTTGATGAATCGTTTAGTCAAAGGAGAAGGAAATATTATTATAAAATGTTGAGTGCCTCAAATTAGGGACATAAAGGCCAAACTTGGTTAACCTGCTGGAAAGTGACACCAACTTTCTTAGCTGGCTTTGTTTGTCTCAAGTTTTCAGGCTGTTTGCGATTCCAAATTCAACAGCAAATGTTGTCAGAGCAAAATTAAAAATTAAATGTGAGCTACAGGATACATGGCAGGTTGCATGTCTTTTCAAGTCCAAACCTTGAAACTATTTTATTAAAGCTTGAAATTATATGTATTTTTCCAAATATAATTGAATAGTATTCCTTTGTTGAATTATTTTTATTAGGATTATGTACTCCCACTTTATTCTGACGACAGCGGTTCTTATTGCGAATTTTTTTTACAAACCATAATTAATAATGAAAATTTATTAAACCAACATGATTATTTTTTTTTTTTTCAAAAATCACAAAGACCGAATGACCATTTCGGTAATTTCGGTCTCCACATTAGCTTTTGTCCCATACTGTATTGACCATTTGGTCTCGCCACTTTTCTCACTTTTCCGTGTGGCGGATTGTGCAATGCCTTCAGACAGAAATGACCATTCCGTGTGGAGAACTCTCGAGCATGGCTCTGAACAGTGTGATATGCCAAGATCGGATATGACATCGCAACTATTTACAAGCAACAGAAGTCCAAAAGCCTTCTGTCTAGGTGTTTGCACCATGCTAATTCCTTTTGCGGTCTGATTCAACAGGCGGAATCTCTACAAAAAAATAATATATTTAAAAGATATTTTGTGTAATACAACAAAATAAAATAATATATTAAAAATAAAAATAAAAATACTTACAGCACGAGCTTGAAGTATGGCATCTGAGAAATACTCAAGATTTGCTAGTCTCCTTCCTCTTCGGGCACTGCCTAACTCAGAATTTCTTCTTTATTTTGATTTGAAAACACAGTATACATTCCATATACCCATCATACCTTGAGTAAAAGTGAAACTTAATAAATATTTTCTAGCATTATTAAATGTGAATATTTTATTTTCTATTTTAAATTTAATCGTACCTATCTGGAAGATAAGGAATATGCTATTCATTTTCAGAAAGCTGTGCAAAAGACTGGGGAGCTGCCACGATATATTCACGAAAATGTTCACTCCAATCCGCAGAAAGTCTGTCATCATACAAACCGTTCGCTCATTGCTATTTGCGAATCTCTTCAAGATAGTTGAAGGGTGGCGGAGCCGGCGGAGGAACTTCCTGAACTGCCAACAAACCCTCTCAGGAAGGTGATATTTTACCTCCCATAAATGGATGCACCACATGCGACATGCAAAAAAACACCTGGTCTCTTATCCCGACCCAAGGTAGATTGTCGTAGTAACCTCTGTACGACCTCCAACTGACAACATTGGACTTCAAACGCTCAAACCTTCCCAAAATTGCGATATGCCTAAATTGTAAACACATGACAATTATATATTGAATCAACACAAACTTATATGAAAAAAATATAATATTTATTATTAAAATGTACCTCTTAAAGGGTTACCATCCCATTGATGTGGAATAGTCCACTTTGCTCCACATGCCAGTCTCTCGTCTATGATATCGCCACCAAATGGACTATCATGTGGTATAGGCCAACCTATAGCAAACAGAGTCCAATACCACATTTGAAGCAGTAGTAATGGACCATTAATTCAAGTTAGTTTCTATTTGCATACCCATGATAACTCGCAAGCGAGCACAACACCTCCCCAGTTGTAATAATTCTCACATCGAGGTCCCAAATCTTTTACGAATTGCATGTACATTAACGAGACAGAACTTGAATTCGAATCCAGAAACATTGTAGACCCGAACAAGTCCATTGCATATGCTTGTGTGTGCCGGTTGATTGTCTCCTAGTTATCCACTTGTTGCAAATTCATGTTGTTAAAAAAAATTGAACTATGCAAGACGCATATATTTTCTCATTGGGTTCACCATAATTCTCCATCTTTTTATAATAAAAAATATTATCATCATCACATTCATAACTATCATACACTTCATGTTCTAGGCAATCTAAGATCAATTGTGGATAATGATTATCGATACTTCCAGAGATAGTCTTCCCTATAAACATATATGTTAAATATAAATAACCTAAATACAAAATTTCAATTAATAATAAAAGTAAAAATTAGCAACAAAAAAATATTTTACCAGTAACAGATAAGCCCCACAAATAGCTAATATCTTTCAATGTCACTGTGCACTCACCCACCGGAAGATGAAAACTATTCGTCTTGGGCCTCCATCTCTCAACGAAAGTAGTGATCAACCCTCTATCAATCAGACAATGATGGACATCTTTCATCTGATACAAGTCTAAATTCTTCAAACCTTATTTCATCTTTTCTTAGTAGTTAACTCTCATTTGGCAACTACCAGTACGCAGTTGGAAATTAGGATGGAACGATAATTGCAATGCAAAAAAAAGTTCAACAAAAAATTAAACTTTGAATTCAAAAATTTAAAAAGTAAATTTAAATCCAAACCAATATTAAACAAATACCCTCGTATTCGCCACGTGTATTTTATGTTGATGTGGAAGCAACTTCAATAAACATTGTTCACCTTGCATTTCACCTTCCATTTTTCATTACAATATAAATAAATATTTACAAAAAAATATTAACATGCAAATCCAATTCAATATTAACATGCATTATATTACTTTACAAAAAAAAATACACATAAACCATTTATATTACAAAAAGAAAAATTACACATAAACCATTTATTTATACTGCAATTATTACATCAACCATTTATTTATATTACATGCAAACTTCATACAAATAAATTACTACATAAATTATTTATTTATACTACATAAATCACTTATACTACTAAAAATAAAAATACACTTAAACAATTTATTTATACTACATAGAAATAAATTATCATTTAACAATTAGTACATGCACGTACATTAAAAAAATACATGCACATAAACCATGAATCTACATAAACCATGCAAATAAATAAATAATTCAAAAATTACTACATGCATCTATACCATGCAAATAAATAAATAATTCAAAAATTACTACATGCATCTACACTAAAAAAAACCTACATGCACATAAATCATACAAATAAATAAATAATTCAAAAATTATTACATGCATCTACACTAAAAAAATAAATACATGCACATAAACCATGCATCTACATAAACCATGCAAATTAATAAATAATTTAAAAATTACTACATGCATCTACACTAAAAAAACTACATACACATAAACCATGCATCTACATAAACCATGCAAATAAATAAATCATTCAACAATTACTACATGCATCCATACTAAAAAAACTACATGCACATAAACCATGCAAATAAATAATTCATTCAACAATTAGTACATGCATCTACATAAACCATTTATACTACTAAAAAAAATATACATAAACCATTTATACTACAAAAAGAAAATATTACACATAAATCATTTATTTATAACTACTACGTAAACCATTTATTAATAATTTTAGATTATTTATCAAAAATAAAATAATTAAACACATACCTAACAAAATTTGTAAATATGAAGCTCTTCTTATTTTCCTTTCAAAATTATATAAACCTATGTGATTAGAATAAAAATTACACAAACTTTGAGAGTTTAAAAGAAAAATTGGATGAAGGAAGAGAGGAAGAGGAAGAAGGAAGGAAGGAAGAAGAAAATGGGGAAGGAACCACGCAGAGAAGGGAGAAGAGGGACGCGTCTGGGAGAAGGTGAAAAAAAAAACATGGAGATCGAAATGAGCATTCGGTTTGGGTAAAAAGGGATTATGGAGATTGAATGCTCATTTCGGCCTGGGGTAAAATTGAGGCAAAATCGAGTCTGGAGAAAAAAAGGGATCTTTTGTGGCCGTAATTGTGGAAAAGTGAAAAAATTGGTGACACCGAATGATCAATTTGGTATGGGGAGAAAGCTAATGTGGAGATCAAAATAACCATTCGGTCTTTGTGGTTTTTGAAAAAAAAGAAGTAATAATGCTGGTTTAGTAAATTTCCATATATTAATTAAGGTTTATAAAAAAAATTCTCTTATTGCAATGATTGTATGATTTTATGGAATACATATCAGAGATATTAAAAATCTAATTATGTTGTACCTACAATTAAATGCGGATTCTTTTATGTTCAGTTAATTTGGATGCTTGGTATTTTTGTAAAATTGAAGTTCTCTATTTTGTTGAATATGCACACTAAATTAGTATAAAGGAGACCGAAGAGTTATTATTTTTAAAATTAAGTGAAAAATTAGCCTTCTTTATTAAAATCAATGCATGATTTTGTTCCATCAAATTACCGAAAAGCCTTACTGATATAACATTGGCAGGAGGTTGAACGGCCATTTTTATTAATATCCTTTACAAATGTCCCTGTCTCCAATTTTTTTTTAAATATGCCCTTACCGCCTGGGCTTGGGGCGACCCAAAATACCTGTGAGGCGCTATACCCTGGGGCGCCTCATGTTTTTTTTTTATTTTTTTTTTATAGAGAAATCTTAGTATTTTGATTTGAATAATTTTGTGAAAAAAAAGTTTTCTTATTTAGAGTGTATGCCAAAAAATAAAATATTTGATATATTTACGAAGTGATGTCGTAAATTTTTATAACTTTAATTTTTTAATTTTTATTTTTTTGGTGAACTTTGATTTTATTTGTCATTTGGATATCACAAGTCTAAATATAACACTAATTAAGGACTTGGCATTTATTATGGTTTTTATAATATATGTATAATATACACATATACACATATACATATACTAGTATTTTGATTTAAATAATTTTGTAAAGAAAAAGTTTTCTTGTTTAGAGTGTATGCCAAAAAATAAAACATTTGATATATTTATGAAGTAATGTCGTAACTCTTTATAACTATGATTTTTTATTTTTTATTTTTTCAGTGAACTTTGATTTTATTTATCAGTTAGATATCACAAGTCTAAATATAACATTAATTAAGGACTTGGTCTTTATCATGGTTTTTATAATATATGTATAATATACACATATACATACACACACACAAACAAACACACACACATATACATATATACATATATACATATACATATACATATACATATACAAAGCTACATATATACATATACTATTTTAGTAGCTCTAAACTACTATTTTGAATAAAAGCCAAGTCCTTAATTAGTGTTATATTTAGACTTGTGATATCCAACTAACAAATAATATTAGTATACACACACACACACACACACACACACACTTTTGCTTTGGTCCATAATACAATTATAATTTAATATTAGTTAGTAACAAAAAAAGGTAGAAGATTACAATTCATGCAACATATATACATATTGTCTTTTGTACAAATGCAATCCCATGTGATAAAACATAACATATACTCCTCTGAATCCAATACAATGTTTATATAAAAGTTATGTTCTTACCACTTAGTAACCATGTGATCAAGGTTTGGTCCAAAATTCAATGCCAAAATGCTTGGTTATGATCTAGTTTGGACCGAAATTTCATACAAACTAAGGCGTATTAGATCCAACATATAAAAAAAAAAGTATGCATGTGATATGATGTCTCTTGGTTAAAGATCTCCAACATATTGTATCTCCAAATGACATTCATCAACATATACATGCATACATAATAAAAAATAAAAATTCTCAGCTAAAATTTTCTGATGCAATATGGTCCTGCGCATGCTTCACGAAAAGGGGAGTAATTTTTAATCTGTCCGTCGGATCGAGCTGAAATTTTGACAGGAACTCCACAGCCCAAAACTGGATTTGAAACTAATCTATGATTTGTTTCACCCATTCGCGGGCTCAGATTCGTGATCCGAGTCTTCCTTTATGGACTTTCGGACCTTTCTTTATAATTTTAGAGTTTTTTAGGGTCTTTTATGTATCTTTTATGTATTTTCTGTTTTGAGGTTTGTATTTAAACATATGTCATGTCTTTTGGCAGAAGTTAGTTTTTATGTATGAGTTTTATCAAAGAATTGAGAATCTGTGTGATCTCAGAATCAAATTTATCTTTCCATTACTTTTTCCAATTTCTTGAGTGTTCGTGCATCATTTTCATTCAAAATTATAAGAAAATATTTATACATAAAATTAATTGAATCTATATAACTTTTATACGAACCACTGAAAATAAATTTCGTAAAAAAAAATATTACATATTAAATGAATTTACGACATCACTGTATAAATATATCGAAATGTTTTATTTTTTGGCATATACTCTAAACAATAAAACCTTTTCCTCACAAAATTATTTAAATCAAAATACTAGTATATGTATATGTATATGTGTATATGTGTGTATGTGTGTATGTGTGTATGTGTGCATGTGTATGTGTATGTGTATGTAGATGTATATGTATATGTATATGTGTATGTGTATACGTGTATATTATACATATATTATAAAAACTATAATAAATGCCAAGTCCTTAATTAGTGTTATATTTAGACTTGTGATATTCAAATGGCAAATAAAATCAAAGTTCATCAAAAAAATAAAAATTAAAAAATTAAAGTTATAAAAATTTACGACATCACTTTGTAAATATATCAAATATTTTATTTTTTGGCATACACTCTAGATAAGAAAAAAAAATTTCACAAAATTATTCAAATCAAAATACTAAGATTTCTCTAAAAAAAAAACATGAGGCGCCCCAGGGTGTGGCGCCTCACAGGTATTTTGGGCCGTCCCAGGCTCAGGCGGTAAGGGCATATTTAAAAAAAAAAATTGGAGACAGGGGCATTTGTAAAAAAAAATTTTTCTTAGGGATATTAATAAAAATGGCCGGAGGTTGAATGAATGATAGACAAATTTGTTCGGATGATACATATAATAAGAATATTTGAAGTTTTTATGTTTAATAAAATTAATTGTGTTAATATCATCACCTTCTCACAATTATCCCACATAAGGAATTAATAGATAAACAGGCGGATATACTCTAATGAAATTCCTTAGATAGTTAATTTACGTATTTGATGAATTGAGAATTGAGATCCTTTAATATTGCAGCAGCAACAACAACAACAACTAAATTTTTAGTCCCAAACGAGTAAGGATAAATTAGAAATGAAACCCAACTACAATTAAACAATAAAGATAAGTAATAATAAAGTAGTCATAAAATAAAAATAATAAAAATAAAAGTGAAAGTGATTGTAATAATACTAATACTAATATTAACTATATTCTACCTAATTATAGAGGTCAAAGTCCTAAGCTTATGTCTTAGATTCCGACTTCCTACTCCTATGACTTAAAATCTATAATATTATTTCTAAATAATATCTAACCAGCACTAGGTCATGGTTCTGGTATGTGGATCGCTAGCTTCTACACGCTCCTGTCTGAAGCCGACTCCTTAGCTATATTCCACTCCTTCAAGTCTTTTTTTATTACTTTGTCCTATGTCAATCATGATCAATCTCTGCCTCTCCTTGTATTTTCAATAATCTTATAATTTCAGTACGCACCGGTACTTCAAAAGACCTCCTTTGAAGATGACCAAACCATCTCAAACGATTTTGGATTTGCAATGTCAAAAATAGTTTCTTCCACCTTTTTGTTCAAAACAGGAAATCAATACTCATGTCTGCTTTTATTGTTTTATTTGTATTGATACAAACGTGCAAATCAAATTAATCAGTTGAATGAGTCAACCTGTTTAATACAATCAGTATATACAAATAGTGTGGTCCCACATTTCCTTGTTTGGTGGTCACTGGCGAGCGCTTACCAAATAAAACACATATATTTACCAACTAAATAAGCTCTCTGTGTTTTTTTTAGAAAGACTAAAGATCAAGATTCAATTATAATATTAATATTTATCTATGTTGCATGGAAGTATCGGATACTATACGAATATGGCGATATGATAATTTTTAAAAATTATGAATACGATACACTTATTAAATATAATATTTCTTATTATTATAAATAATATTATTCTGACACTTAATAAATATAAAAAATATTAGATAGGGATCATATAATAACTCAATTAGGCTCTTTTCGACCGTATTACTGTTTTCGTGAGAAAAAAATTCAATTCAATTTAACTAAATTTATTTTTTTCTACATGAATAATAAAAAGCAGTTTAAATTTTTCACTTTTTCTATACCCACACTCATTTCCAACGGCGTGCTGAACAGGGCCTTATAAATTAAATATCATGGCGGATTTGATTCTTGCTGAGTGCAAAAAGATTGATTTTTTGATGCTAGTGCATTGTGGTTCACGGATCTGAGTTATGGCGCTGGTCCACGCACGATTTATGGGTCTGGCGCTTGTGCATTGCTCCGTATCCGGATGCAATCCAGTTCAAACAGAGCTGTATCGATGCAGTGCCAATCCGTATCAACCACCATATATGCTAAGGATATGCCACGTAAACCGATACACTAGCTGACGTAAGATCCGATACGCACTTAATACGGATACATAAGTATCGGACTAACATAGATATTTATAAATGATTGTTATCTGAGTTTTGAATTTAAGCTATTTCATTCAAAAAGCCAATTATCTTTCATTCAAAAAGCCAATTATCAGCTCTCCGTGATATTATTAAAACATGAGCTGGACTAAAATGCGTCGGGAATTGAGTTTTAAATATTTTTGTTTTTCAGCTGACTTTGACAATTGGTACATATTATTTTATCATGACCTTGATACCCATTAGAATGAATATAAAAATGTTGTTTCATTTGCTTCTGCATAGAAAACATTCATTTGATATGGTGTTACCGTGGTAGGCTGGTAGCTAATAAATTTTACCTCCAATAATTCCTATTAAAAAAAAGGGAAAAATCACTTGATGTTATTTTGTTTTGATGTTTTAGAAAATCTTACTAACTAAAATATAAATTTGAAATCTAATATTATAGACATAATTGATTTTTTTTTTTAAATAGAATTATTGAAAATTATTTCGTGGAAACAAGCATTGGTTGATTTGATTTTAGAAAACTAGCCTCCACCGATCCTAGGGATCGGTGGAGCAAAAAAAGTGATTTCTACACCGGTCCTGGGGACCGGTGGAGACCCAGTTATGCTGTCACAGCCCGCTGCACGAAGAGGCACACAGAATTATCCTACACCGGTCCCTAGGACCGGTGTAGCTCAAAATCACCTCTGCACCGATCCTGTAGATCGGTGGAGTGTTTAGATCTATTACAGATGCAACCCGCACCTTTCTTCTTCTCTTTTCTCTTCTTCACTTCGCAGCCACCATTCTTCTTTCATTTTTTTTCTTCATTACTTCGTTTTTTTTCAAATTCAATAGAGGAGTTGCCATATGAATAGATCGCCACCACCATTGTACTCAGCATCGTCTCCTGATTATTCTTGTGAGTTTTTTTTTACTCATATATTTATATTTAGTGTTGTAAAATTAAAAAATATTTGAAGTTAATTTAGTGTTTGATTTTTGTTCAGCAAAATGTCATTGCTATTGATCAATGTATATTATGGTGGTAATCTCCAAAACACTTCAACCGGTGTAGGTTATGACATAGGAGCTGCATTCACCTTTACCGTATCTGATTCTACCAGTTTTGCTATTATAAGACGGCAAATATACGTTGGGCTTGAATTGCTTCCGAGTCAAGTCAAATTGACAATCAGGGTACGTATGAACACAGCACAACCCGGATCGTACCATTTCTCACTATTTTTGATAGAAAATGAGGAAACTTGGGATGTCATTAAACAAACTGCAACTCAAGTGGCTGGATTCAAGGTTATAGAATTGGTAGCTGAGGCGCACCAGGCTAGAAACCAAACCAGTTATGATCCGTGTCCAGATAGTTTGCCTGGAGGTAGTAACACACCGTCGGTTCAGACCGGCTTTCATCCTGACTCAAGTAGTGTACCTGTACCCACCTACACACCTCCGGTTCGAGCCGGTGATGACCCTTGTGAGCAATCAGATCAAGACATAGAATCTGATACAAGTTCTTTTGATGATGATGATTCGGCTGAAGCATGGGATGCAGATATGGATGAATATGAGGCTGAAATGAACGCCCGAGAAATATTGAAGGATTGGCACAAGTCGATCCCATTCCTCAATCGAGGAGATAGACATCCATGTTCATCATTCCACGATGAATTGCCAATGCCATACAAGGATCGTGCATTTTTTGCAAACCCCCCCAGGTTAGATGAAAAATTTGCTGAAGGTCAAATGTTTGAATCCAAAGCCAAACTAAAATCAGAAATTGCTAAATTTCACATAACCAAAAACATAGAGTTAGCCGTGCTAAACAGTAGCACAACTAAGTATAGAGTTAAATGTAAATCTTCAAAATGCCAATGGAAATTGTATGCAATTGTAGTACCAACAGGTGCATGGACAATTTCCACCAACCCGTTTATCCACACATGTTTTGGAAGTGTTGAAAGGTTGGATAGTAATCAAATGACTGCCAGAGTAATTGCTGATATTATTAAACCGGCTTTGAAAGATGATCTGGAATTAAGCATTAAAATGGTCAAGCATCTGGTTAAAGTTAAATTTGAGACAGTAGTGCCCTCGTATAACAAGTTGTGGAGAGGTAGGGAACTTGCAATTGCGGACTTATTTGGGAGTTGGGAGAAGTCTTACGAGGTGCTGCCATCGTTTTTGGCTGCCATCAAAGCATCTAATCCAGGTACACAGTACCTACTAGAAAGTGAACCATCAACCAAGTTTAATATCAATATTTTCAACCGGGTTGCATGGGCATTTGGGCCATGCATTGAGGCATGGCCTCATCTTCGACCCGTTATCAGTGTTGATGCCGGGTTCTTATCCGGAAGGTATAAGGGTAAACTTTTTATGGCTTGTGCTTACGATGCAGAGCAACAACTCTTGCCACTTGCATTTGCAATTTGTGAAAAAGAGTCTATAGAAAATTGGGGTTGGTTTATGAATTGGTTGCGTACCAATGTTGTCGGACCAGGAAAAATATGTGTCATCTCGGACCAGCATCTTGGTATACGAGGGGTGTTTGAGGCTCCTAATCTGGGATGGTGTGAGGAAACAGGTGAAGCTGTCCACCGACTGTGTTCACAGCATATTTGTGAAAATATTTGGAAAAAATATCCTCAAAAGTGGATCAAAAAGGTATTCAAGAAATTTGTTGAGAAGAAAAAAATCTGGAGATTTGAAGAAGGGATGGATTTGATTAAGCAAAGAGATGCAGCTATACATGACTACATTATGAAATTTGGTAAACGGCTCCGCAACTCTGATGCAGAGCCTTTGGCTCTACATAAGTGGGCACAAGTGCATGATGGATTCCTCAATCGGTGGGGTATAATGACAAGTAATGGTTCTGAGGTACTAAACAGTGTATTTAGGATTGCCAGGCAACTACCTGTGTGTGCAATTATTGATAAGACCTTTTATAAATGCGTTGACTGGTTTGTAAATAGACGGGAGGCCGCGATTGGATGGGAGGCAACGGGATTGGATTTTTCAATGAACATTTCACTAGTTTTACATCGTCGTAATGAGAAAGCAAGGAAACATGATGTAAGACCGATGTATTATGGCCATAACAGCTATGAGGTTATTGATAAAGATGGACTTCTCGAGACAGTAAGTCAATAATTCAAACACATAATGAGAGTCATCACACATAATTATATAAACAAACATTTTTTCAAGCATATGGCTACAATAATCAAAATTTATGTAAACAACATATCATCTAATTTTGATTTTAATAATAAACTTCATGAATATTACCAATTTTACACATTATAATTTTATCTAATTTTAAACTTCATGAAAATTACTAATTTTACACATTTATAATTTTATCTAATTTTAAACTTCATGGGACTCATCACACATTTATCTAATTTTACACAAATTATAATACATATTACTAAAGAGTTACATTATACTACATGAACACTTAATCACTCAAATTTATACTACATATATACTAAATTACACTAAATTAATATCAAATAAATTCTAAATTAACACTACATTACACTAAATTAACTCTAAATTACACTACATTATCACTAAATTACCACTAAATTACTAAATATACTCCAAATCAATCTAAATTACACTAAATACTAATTTAACACTACATTTTACAAAAATAATCTAAATTAAATTAGTTATTTATTTTTAATTCGGTTAAAATAAAAATAGTAAAAAGAGAGATATTTACCTTGTCAAAATTGTAGATCTGAAGAGTTTTCAAATCTCTTAAACGATCCAAAAATTTTAAGACAATTGGATTGAAAATTGATTGAGTATATTGAGAGAATAAAAAAAAAAAAAAAAAAAAAAACGGTGCTCACGGTTTTTAGAAGAAAGAAGAGGTAGGAGAGGAAAAAGGAAGAAGGAAGAAGAGCCCGCGGGGTGAGTTAGAAAACAGGCCTACACGGATCCTAGGAACCGGTGTAGAGAAATTACGGATTTTCTGTGGCAATGGATGCATCTGTGTGGAAACGGGTTAAAATGAGGTGGAATGGGCCTCCACCGGTCCCTAGGACCGGTGTAGATGGTATTTTTTCTTCTCCACCGATCCCTAGGACCGGTGGAGGCTAGTTTCCGAAAATCCAAATCTATAAGGCTGGTTCTGTTAAATTATTTTATAGTAATTCTAAATAAAAAAAAAAATCGACATAATTATATTATCCACATATCATGTTCATAAAAATGTTGAGATTTAGTATTTGTTTTACAGGAAACCGTTATTGATATATCAGTGAATAATATTTAAATTTTATGAAATTTTATTCTTAGATTATATATACAATGTTCAATAACAAACTTATATTTACTTCTTAATTTTTTAAATTTAATTTTAATATTTTTTGATTCAAGTCATAACAACCGTTGTTAAGTAATATTGAGCACTTTTAATTAAAAATTAAAAATAGAAAGAGAGAGAAAGAGAAAATTGTTGCTGTTTTTGTTTTTATTGTGAAAATTGTTGTTGCAGGGACAGTAAAACAGTAGCTACCAGCTAGGGTGCGGTGTGGTGGGCCCTCAATTCTGTCATCTCAACTTATCTCACACTCACACACAAACTGCAGCATTTCATTTGATTTGATCTCATGATTCTCATCTAAAATTATCTGGATTCCATTTTAAAAATTGATAAACCTTTATATCATTCCTTACCAACACGTGGTCTACGACTACCATTCCTTTCCATAAGACTTGCAACGACTAAGAATATACGTGTAAACCATGTGCATGCAGAAACTAATTGATAATACCACCTTCTAGCCTGTACCCTCTCCGGATTTCACCCAGCATTACAGCGAGAGCAATAGCAAGTTCGCAATAGCATCACCTACGGGGTTTCAATCAAAAAAAGAGAGTTAGCAATAGCATCTCTCTCTTTATCCTTTTAACTCTAGAAAATGAAACCCATGATTCGTGCAAGAGGCACGTTTCTCTCTCTCAAGTGATCACAAGTGGAAAGGGTAGGACTTTGGAGGCAACCACAGACTACAGTAGAGAGAGAATTTGCAGAGTGGTGGGTCCCATTTCATTCCATCGATCTCTGCGTCGCTGGTTTGCTTTCACTTTTTTCTTCGCTGGTGTGGTGTTTGTTTTCTCTTTCTCGCTTTCCTTCTCTTTCACTCGACCGGTGCTCTCTGCTACACTAACAATTCTGCTGGATCTGACTTCTCTTCTACCACCTCTTCAATTTTACATTTTTCTGCTGTCTAATTTCGCTACAATTCAACCCTTTTTCCAAATTTTGTTTTGGGTTGTTACTACTGCAATGTGGTTATCATCAAAGTATCTTCTGTAATTAAGGTGCTTTTTTTTTAGCTTCTCTCTTTGGTAAAGTTGGGTTCTTTACTTGAAATTGAGCTAATTTTTAAGCTATTTCGGGTAGGAAATAAGCCCTTCAAGCCATTGTTACTACTGTGTGATCTTGCCTCGCCATTTCCACCAAATTTTTTTAATTCCAAAAGAATCAACAAAACCAATTCAGAGAAAAATCAAATTCACAAAAAGGAATTGAAAGAAATGGCCTCAGCTCCTTCAGCTCCTTCTCCAGCGAAGGACTCGGCGGTGGTGTCACCAACCGCTTCACAAGGCTCAGCACCACCACCTGTTTCTCTCTCCTCTCCACCCCCGCAACCCCCCATTTCTCAACCCAATGCTACCCCTGACCTCCCGGCCCCACCTCCCGCCTCGGCCTCACCACCTCTCTCTTCTCCAGTTCTCTCTTCTCCACCTCCCTCCTCTCCACCACCCTCACCACCATTGTCATCTCCACCTCCGACCATCACACTGTCCCCACCGCCACCTGTACCGACTGCACCTGTCGCGTCGGCCCCACCACCCCAGTTAACTACCCCTTCGCCACCATTAACCACCTCACCACCTCCCCCATCAACTGTTCCCTCTCCTCCCCCACCTATTATCTCTTCACCACCACCTTCTCAACCAACAACCAAATCCCCGCCCGCACCGGTTCCTGACACACCGGCACAGTCATCACCGCCCCCTTCACGGCCATCTTCATCTCCCCCTCCTAAAACAAGAGCCCCTGAGTCCCCTTCCGTCTCCTCGCCGCCACCTTCTACCCCATCTCAGTCTACCTCCCCTCCATTGCCATCTCCAAGCACAAACTCCTCAGTTGCCAAATCCCCACCAACTCCAAGTACTACAACTGCTTCACCTCCTGTAAGTCAATTTCCATTGGCAACCCCCACCAGTGCAACTCCTGATTCATCTCCCCAGAATGGAACCATTGGTTCCCCAAATGCACCCGGCATAAATAGTAATACAAACTTGGGTGCCAACCAAGGAAGTAGTAATAGTTCCGGGCAAGCTGGCGGGGAAGGTCTGAGTGCGGGGGCTGCCGCCTCTATAGCCATTGTAATTGTGTTTCTTGTGGCGAGTTTTATTGTGGCTGGTGTGTGGTATGTGAAGAAGAAGAGAAGGCCGGCTGATGGATACAATTCGGTATTTGTTGTGCCTTCTCCTATTATGACCTCACCAAAATCAGGTAATCTCTCTCTCTGTTTTTTTTTCCCCCTTTTTTGCACTTATAAGGTAAATACCCCTTGACATTTCTTCTATATTTAAAGAAACTTAGTATTAGAAATGATTATAATAGTTGTAAATCTCTTTTAGGTGTGTGCTTTGCTACTGTCAATCTTTAGCCGTAGATAGTACTTTTACATCTGTTGTCTTTAACTCTTTTAGCAAAGCTTATACTGTGTGTATGCTATCTTTGAATTTTAAGCCATGGAGTATTTTACCAATTGTAGAGAATATAGGCCAAAAAAGAGAAATATTGTTTAATCCAAAATTATGTCTCGTAAAACCCTAATATTTTATTTCCTCGCCTCATTCTACTTAGGCGGTACTCTATCTCCTCTAGAACGGGGCCCTACAACCCCATTTACCTACAACTCGAATTACACTTCGGGTAGTCTAGGCCCAAAAGGCGCATTAACTGACATGAGCATTGGCAACTCAAAATACTTCACATATGAGGAGTTACATGAAATCACCAATGGTTTTTCTGCAAATAATGTGTTGGGTGAGGGAGGTTTCGGATGCGTGTACAAGGGACAGTTGCAAGACGGGAGGGAAGTTGCAGTAAAACGACTTACGAGTGGTGGCGGTCAAGGTGAGAGAGAGTTTCAGGCCGAGGTAGAGATCATAAGTCGGGTACATCATAGGCACTTGGTGTCTCTTGTTGGGTATTGCATAGAAAATGAGCAGAGAGTGCTTGTTTATGATTATGTCGCAAATAATACGCTTCATTACCATCTCCATGGTACGGTCATATCAATCTCTGTATTTTTTTTTTCCTCACTTGTGTTTCCTTATTGGTTCAATACTCTCTATGGTAAGAATATTAGAAAGAGGTGCTCATAATTTTGTTTACAAGACACAGAATGTACTAGGGATTATTTTTCAGCGGTGTTCTGTACTTCTTTTATATATTACCTACTCATAAGTTTGTGTATAAGACATGGAATTTACTAGGGATTTTTTTTCAGGGGTGTTCTGCACTTGTTTTATATATTACCTACTCATAAGTCTGTGTATAAGACACAGAATTTACTAGGGATCATTTTTTAGGGGTGTTCTGTACATGTGAACAATAAAAATGGAGTTAAAAGTACCTAAATGTTACTATTATTTAGCGAGATGGTTATAGTTGTATTCTAGTATGCATCTCTTCTTTTGCTTCTTTACTTTTATAATTTCGATGAAAGCTAAATTTACTTGCAAACGGTTTTTGGATTTGCAGGGCATGACAGACCCGTTCTGGAGTGGGCAATTAGGGTAAAAGTTGCAGCTGGTGCTGCTCGTGGCATTGCATATTTACATGAGGATTGTAAGTTTTTTTTTAAAGCATGTTTTTTCATGAATATTATCTATACTTTTTACTTTTTCGTTTTTCTTATCTATTTCATTTTTGTAGGTCACCCAAGAATAATACATAGAGATATCAAATCATCGAATATTTTATTGGATAATGATTTTGAGGCTCTGGTAATATATTCATTTATATAGATACATTCCTTTTCATATTATGACCTACAAAATGTTTTGGTACTACTTGAAAAATCTCACCTAATTTTAAATCATCGACTTAATTAAACAGGTCGCTGATTTTGGTCTTGCGAGGCTAGCACTGGATGCCGTCACACATGTCACTACACGTGTCATGGGGACATTTGGGTACTTGTGTTATTAGAAATCTTTCAAATAACATATTCTTATTTTGTTGTTATTTATTGTTATGATTATCATCTGGGAAAAGTCAAATAATGTGATTTTTCTTCGTTACATAGTTATCTTGCACCAGAATATGCATCAAGTGGAAAGTTGACAGAACGGTCTGATGTGTTCTCTTTCGGGGTGGTTTTATTGGAGCTTATTACAGGGCGTAGACCCGTTGACACCTCACGCCCGTTAGGCGATGAGAGTCTTGTTGAATGGGTAAGCTCTCGGCTCTTTCATTCTTTCTTAATTTATATAACTAATACTTAATTCCTCCTACACAATATTTGTTTCATTTTAGGCAAGACCATTGCTGACTCAAGCACTAGAGACGGGAAAATTGGAAGAAGTAATTGATCCGAGACTTGAAAAAAATTATAATGAAGTAGAAATGCTTCGCATGATAGAAGCGGCGGCCGCATGTGTACGCCATTCCGCCTCAAGACGACCCCGCATGAGCCAGGTGTGGTCATTTTAAAAAAAAGCAATAACTGCCAACTACCTTTTCTTTTTTCCTCCAAAGCACCTTTTTTTATTTTCCAAAAGAACATGGGTTGTTTTTGCTGTGGAACTTTATAATGTCATAATTGGTATTGGTTTTAGAGTGAGGCTTTGGTACTATGCATAGTGCAGAATGGTTCGTACTACGGATCAATATTTTTGTTTTCAAAATCCAAATAGTTGATGTGAATTGTTCAACATGATTTTCATATGAAAATGTACTTGCAAACTAAATTTTATATTTTTTTATATTTTTTTAACTATATTTTAAATAGGTAGAACATTACTACTTTTGAATGATCTAGAATCCTTTAGATCAAGCGATTTTCTACCTACCTAAAGAAATAGTAAAAAAATTCTAAAAAATGTAAAATTAGTTCTACAAGAATATTTTCATATGTAAATCATGTTGAACGGTTCAGATCTACAAGTATATTTCAATAGTATCGACCAATAAATGCTGTGCATAGTACCATAGCCTCACTCTTGTTTTTATATATTTAAAGTTTGTAAAAAAAAACTCGTATTCAATTGGCTTGAAACTCCATAATGTACCATTTAACCTTACAATAATTTATTTAGGTGGTGAGAGTGCTGGATAGCCTATCAGATGTGGATTTAACAAACGGAATTCAACCCGGTAAAAGCGAATTATTTAACATTGCAAACTCGGCAGAAATAAGGTTGTTTCAAAAGATGGCATTTGGTAGTCACGACTACGATTATAGCTCGGAATTTAGCCAGATGAGCACCAGTTCGACTGTGAATTTGAATTCAAATGCCAGGAGAGATTACCATAATCTGCTATAGTTGATATATAGGTACTCAGGTTTTATGGATCTTATCTAATTTTTTTTATTTTTTTAGTTTTTGTCGCAATTTCTTTTAACTTTGTGTAGTTATTATGCTCAATATATGGAAATTGCGATGTCTATTATCTTCTATTATTCATTGTTGTAATTCATAGCAGCTAATTCTTTTTTGTTCCCTATTGATTCTTTGTTACCAATAATGGTTTATCATATTTTTCTCACATAATTTTTTATTTGTAGAAATTAATATAAAAGAATATAGGGTATTAGAATGATTGTCCAAATATTTTGATGCACAGATGGAACTGTAAAAAAATTCAGCTCTAAACAATAGATCTAATTTTTTCGGCTCCAATGTTTGCATTCTCTGTGTTGTGTTGGGTGATGAATTTAATGTATTTGAATAAAAAAATTGGGCTAAAAAAATGGAGCTATATTTTTATGGTCCGTCTATGGCATCTAAAACCTAAGGCACTCAATCAAATGCCCTATAATATTTATATTAATTTCTACAAATAAAAAAATTATCTTCTTCTCATGGTCTGGCTGCAATGGCATCTGACATCAATTTTCACAGAAGAAAAGTGTTGTCTCGCCATTATTGTTAGCATATTTCTGTGGTGTGAGTGAGGATGGGAGTAGACAAAGGGGAATAATAGTTATGAAGCACATGTACATGTAATTATAAAAGTGATGTAATGACTTGTAAGATAATAATGCATGCTTGAAAGGTGTTGTCATGTGCCCCCTCTCCACGGTCTCTTTCCTACCAACTTTTTCTCCTTGGATCTATTTCTTTTTCCCTGTTTCAAACTTTTACCTTTTTTATACATAACAAAAAGAGCTTTACATTTTATAAGATTAGGGATGAATCCTAAATCACGAAAAGCAATCTACAAGAATAATTAAATATTGTTAAAATTGGAACATCAAATTATTTAGTTATAGTCTTCTAGATTAAGCAAGTTTCTAAATAATTTAGTATGGTTTGATTGTGGATGGTTATTTAACGGTTTAATGATTAAGATCGTGTGATCCATAAATCATGATATACTCTCATGAATAATGCATGTCTCCACTTAATATATAGCAAATACATTTTACATTTTTAAAGATATACATTTTAATTTTATAATGCAGTAAATTTGTACTTGGGCACTACAATTTTTCTTTTTCAGAACAATATAGCGCTTAAATTGACTAGTACTGCAAGATCCCTAAACAAAGCATTACAACAACATTTAATAGCTATAAACATCAAGATTGGTTAATCTTTTTAAATCCTTTTTTGCTATACTTGTGCTTAATCCTAAGAAATGACATTGGGGGGGGGTGGGTGTTTCAAATTTGTTTAATCGTGTGTTTTTTATTTAAATTTTTTGATATAAATATATAAGCATAACATAAGTATATACGGATATTGAACTTTTGGCCCTTTATTTAAAAATAAAATGACGTTCCAAAATGAATGTGGATGGTGCTAAATTTATTTCATTTGCAATTTTAAATTCCAATTCTTTTGATATTTATTCATAAGAGAAAATGGTGGATTACACGAGTTTCGATAGCATCTAAGCATGTAATGAATAGTACTTTGAAACAAGACATATTCTATTTTAATTTGGTAATTAATTTTCCTGACTCGACAGCAAAAAGTTAAAAATAAATAAGGTATAACTTTTTGATTGGAGAGAAGCCTGTCGTGGCACTAAGAGTTGGAGGAGTTTAGAAGAGAATGGTCAAATAAATGTTTAACAAGGCTGAGACAATGACTCGCCATTCGTCAAGTCATGAATGGAAAGTCAATATTTCAAATCTATATATGCATGGTCAATTAATGCATAGTCAATATCTATACATGCAAAGTCAATTGATGCCAACTTTGGCATTGGCAATAAATGATGCGAAACTTCTTGGTAGTTAAGTTGTTTCTGCAAGCTATGTTATAAAATCATGATCCTCAAGGAACCTAAATTTTAATTAATGAATCAAAATTAAAGCTGGAACCAAACACAAAATAAATTGTTGAACATTGACCCAACTAATTTGTAGACTGTGAACAAGCATTGCGGATCTATTTTATTTTTGGGTAATATTGGTTTAATTAGTAATTTTTCATAAAATATACTCTGAATATACTTTTGTTGTACTTCATGAAAATTTACATTTAGCCCATTTATTGATTAATAAAAACCGAATTTGAACTCGGCCTGTTGATGATCCATTTGTTAGTACCTTGGTGTTAACCGGGTCAAGCTGGGTCAACTGACAACAAATTGCTTTTGATATGCTTTATTTAAATGATTTAAGTTTTGTTTAGATAAACGATCAGCACTTTAATTTTAATTAGTAACTTGGTGCATTATTTAAGAAGATTATAATTAGATAGGGGTAAAACCATACATGCTTTGTACAAGGAGAGCAAAAATGGCTTTCTATTTGCAAGATATGTGCAAAACATTAAAATGGAGAAACAAAAGAAATTAAACAATACTGATGAAAAAACAAAGAAATATATCTTTCCCTACAGATATTTATTCCTACTCTAATCAATGATTATATACACAAAACTAGGATGTATATACGCGCGTGCATGCATGCATTTATGGTGTGTGAACTACATGGTGCACTCTCCCTGTTAGCTGGTTGGTCCTCGCATCATATCTCGCCGACACGCCGACCGTGGCCCGTACCGAAGCCTGCCTAATAACTTGTCCGACCTCCGGGTCATCGGCCCTTCCTTTGTACCGCATCCATTGTATGAAATCATGCAACCCCGGGAAGAAGCTCGTTTGCACCGCTTTGAATGCAAAGTACGGTACAAGCGCCGCAACTGATACACAGAGCGTGACGACCCAGTATGAAGGCGCTGATGCAAGCTCTTGTACAAATACCATATAATAGGTGGACGAAAATGACGGTGTTATGGCGCCATAAATGACTAGGAAGAGGTACCAGAGACCGGCACTGCCCCAGATAAGTATGTGTTGAATGAGGGTAAAATAGGAAATCGAAAGCGCCATTTGAGAGTTGACGACCCAGACACAACATGTGTACATGGCAGCACTGAGTGGGGCCAGGTCGGCAGGTTGCCCGTCATTGCGAAATGGTTGGGGCCCGAAAGAGAAAGTCACCAAGAAGAAAATTATGACAGCTGTGATGACACCGTTTGACATCCAGCTGAGGATGCGGGACCAGCGAAAGAGGTCATTGCGTGGGCCCTCTTGGTAGAGCATGGGGAATTTGAGGCAAAAGCGGGCGGAGACGTCTTGGTCGAGGACACCAAGGGCTATGACGGGGAGGGAGGTGAAGATAACGTTGTAACCTGCCATGGCCCAGTCATTGTATGCCGCCTGGCCTGAGAATGACGTGTGCGCCTCGTATATGAACATCGTCATCCCGAATACTACGTTCTTGTAGAAGAAATAACATATCTGCATAAGTTATGAGAAAACATACTGGTTAGCGAAACAATAACAGATGACGTTAATTAATTACATATATATAGAGAGAATTAGAATTAAACAAGACAGTGATTTTGTACCTATCTAAAAAAATAGTAAAAAAAAGCTCCAAAAATAAAACACAATTTGATCTCCGAGCACATTTTAATATGGGGATCATGTTGAGTGTTTCGAATTGATTGTTTGGACTTTGAAAACAGAGATAAAGATTTGAGGCGTCTAACCTTAATCATGCATATTATATTCTTATAGTAGAAGTTTTTTGGTTGTTAATTTGGAATGACCGGTTTATGTACTCATATATTTCTCTCGTTATCATATCATAATATGAGAATGATATTTTATATATGTGTGTTTAAAGCCGCAAAACACTTAAAAAAAAGTAAATAAAAAATTAATTACCATGGAAGAAATTCTTCGGTAGCACCAGTGGCCATGAACGAGAAGCAAGCGCTCTAAGAAACGGAATTGTGCGATCGACACGTCACTCGCCATCACAGCCTGGTTCATTTAATGAAATAAATATTAACATCATCGGATTACATGAATTAAACCTTAATTTATCAGTCTCTGAAATAGGTATAATTAATATCTATTATCATTTGATTAACTAACCTGCATTCCCTCAGCACCACTGATACCGATTCCGATATCAGCCTCTTGAATCATGCCAACATCATTTGCACCATCACCAATTGCTAATGTCACCTTTTTGGTACCGGTTTTCACCAATCTGGTAACCTGATTACCATTTTTCACAAAATTAATTTTAAATGTTCATTACATACATAATTCAAACATGACAAGACATAATGCTTAGAAGTGATCTTACAAGGGCCTTTTGTTTTGGCGAGGAGCGACAGCAAATAACTGAGTCGCACCCGATAGCTAGATTCAAGAATATTTGTTGTGTGTCATCGTGTAATGCGTATGCCAGTGATTTTCCATCAATTATCAAAGCGAAAGATTCATTTGGGAATTCATTTGCAAGTCTTTTCCCGTCATTTATTTGTTTCACCACACTCTTCTTTGATTCCTGAAAAGACAAAAGACAAGAAATGTTCCATGTTTCAGATTTGTTTGTTTTGCTATTTTTTAATGTGAAGTTTGAACATATATAAGCAAAATAAATGAAGTATTCAATTTTTCTTTACCTTAGCAATTGCATTTTTGTCTCCAGATTTCTCCACGGAAACAATTTCAGGTGCATCCAAAGTAATTGATATTTGCTTCATGCCTTGCCTTAATAAACTACATGCATATCTGAAATCATACAAAAAAGAAAGTCAATAATTAACATTCATCAATGAATATGTCAAGGAAATATGATTAATAATTTTGTATCAGAAAAACCAACTTATGTATCATTCACACGTACCCAATATTGATAGCGGTCTCCATTTTGTCCCCGGTAAGTACCCATATCTTTATTCCAGCTTGTGCAAGCTTGTCTATGCATTCAGGTACCTAAAATAATCACCAAGAAATTAAGATAATGAAAGAAAACCATAAAATACAAACTAACTTTCGGGAGAACAGAGATATTTACGAACATACCCCTTGTTGCAATTTATCTTCGACTGCGGTGGCACCTAAGAGAATCAAATCCTTCTCTATCAAATCAGCTGCCTCTTCGATTTTTTCGTCTCGATCAGCACTTACTGAGTTTTTAGCGGCGGTAAATTGTTTGTTGAAATAAGCATATTCGTTTTCATCTATTTCTCTGTATGCAAGAACGAGAGTACGTAAACCCGCATCGGCGTACATGTTTACGTGCTCTTTTGTTATTTCTTCATAGTCGATTTTTTCTTTCGATAATCTTTCATACATTACACTGTTTGAGATGAAATCAATGGTTAGTTTAATATTTGTCGAAGGAAAGAAATAATAAAGGTAAAGAAAAATATCAAAAACAGTTATTTACCTGTCGGCGCCTTTGCTGAGGAGTAATAATTTGCCATTCTCATCTCTGACAATAACTGACATGCGCTTTCTTGTGCTATTAAATTCTAATATATTTAAAAGATCATATGTTCTGCAAAAAAAAAAAAAATGAGGATAATTGTAACTGTTAATAACTGTTTCATGAAAAAACTGTATTCATCTGTTGTGGTTTTTTTTATTTTATCTAACACTGGCATAATAACATCTTGTTCGTAAAAAAGTGCAGTATCAGAAGGTTTAGACTTGAGTAGTACATGCACGTAGACACACAAAACCCCATTACTGGTACAAATAAAAATGATACAGTAGTGAAATCGGTACATACCTCTTTTTAATTGTACCAGACAAGTAGTCGAGTTCGTTAAGAGAGACGGTGTTCTGAGTTCTCTGACAAAACTCAAAACCGATTTCTCTGGCAGCCACAACAAAGGCTGCCTCATCAGGTGACTCCGCTTCATACGAAACCCGACCCGATAACTCGTCCACTTCCGGTATGCACGTGTGACAGACGGCCAACAGACGAAAGAAGTTTTCAATGATACCCCTGCTTTCCTCCCTAATCCAATTTCCTCCCATAATTCTCTCATCAGTAAAATTAAACCCTTTAATTTTGGTACCATCTGGTATTTCATTTGCTCTTTCGGTGATTATCAGAGGTGACCCTTTTCGCCTGGCCATGGCCTTTTCAACCTCTGTAATTCCACGACCATATGCAACGCCCGCAATTGTACACTTTATAAACTCCATGGAATTGCATGTTAACGTACCGGTTTTGTCAGAGAGTATCGTGTCGACTTGACCGAGTTCTTCGTTCAGATTAGAGGTACGTGCATGTGCTGGTGTATCAGATTCATCATGGTACATGTGTATGTCCCGGTTGATGAACTGTGCTTGAAGCAACTTCACTATTTCAATAGAGATGTAAAGAGAAATTGGTATGAAGTAACCGTAAAGCATCATAGCAGTTAGAAAATGGAGAAGTGCTGAAATACCGGCCTTCTTCGGGTCAAAGAATATAGTGGTATCGTCTGGTCGAAGGTACCACCTTTTCATTTTCCCATTTTTGAGATCTTCTTTTGTCCAAATGCCGAAAAAAACTGACCCAACGGATGATATCAAAACAAGTAGAGCTAGGAGGAGGTAAATACATTTATCCATTTTTCGTTCGATTGTGGATCTCTTTGAAGGAGCACTTGTCGAATTTTGCATGACTTTAGTGTCATGCCCGGTAAAAACTACAACGCCGTAAATGTAATCGGTATTTCGCAATTTTGAATCTCTCAAGAGGAGTTGTTGAATAGAGAGAGGATGGCCTTCTTCTTCTTCGATTTCTATGGTACCCACAAAAGTGTACAAATCTGCATTCGGGTCCTCACATCTAATTCTTGGTCTAAACTCTACAAAATCTCCTTCCTCTTGTAAAAAAGATGTTTTTTCGATGGACTGTTTCAGTTTCAAATTTGTCTCTCCATCTAGGTTCATGGTTTCCACATAGCAAATTGAATCGTCATAACTTGACGAGAGCAATAGTAAATCAGCCGGGAAATATTCATCTTTTTGTACTCTTACTATGTCGCCGACTCTTAAATTGCTCCACTTAGTCTGCTCAAATTTTCCATCAGCAGTTAAAACCAGTGTTTTCCGACTATTTACTTCATCATCCTACACCAGAAAACAGTTCAAATTTGGTTAATGGCATGAATGAGAAATAAAGAATAATTATATATATTTGAAGGAAAGAATTGACTAGCATTCATGAAAGAAGAAAATGCTACAAAAATTAATATATCTGTTTGCAAACATTAAAATAGAAAAACCAATGATAAATATATATTTGTTTGCACAGGGACATTAGCTCTATTGACATAATTAAGTTTATATATTAACGGGGCAGGAGACATGTAGGACAGAGTCAGATTAATTAATTTTAGAAATATTTTTTTAATTTACAAGCATCTTTTTTATAATTATTTTATATTGTAAGTGTAATATGAAATTATAGTTTTTTTTCCAAATATTTCTATTGGGTCAAGTGCCACTGGTTGAAAGTGGAGAATGACCTAACAAAATTTGAAACTATATGCTACATGGTTACTTGACTAATCAAATCTTGCAGAGCACTCAACATATTTACCAAAACCATTTAAATGATTAATGCAACCACCGACACTAATGAAATAATATACTATTTTTCAAAAATGCAAATACACTTCTATTTGAAAATTAAATTAAATGCACATACTCTTTTGACAGCCTCGGCTTCAGAGAGTATAATTACTTCTAAATTAAATGCTTCTAATATTTTTTTATACTGGATCAAATGTACCTGGAATGTTCTTTGAATTTCGAATCTTCGCTATACAATTAAATATGGTACGGAAAATAACATAATACTTACTAATTTAAACATATTTAGTCTTGTAGTTTAAAAAAAAAATTAAAAAGTAATGGCATATATGTCCTCGGAAGAAACTAGAATAATTTTTAGTAGCAAAAAAACTAGAATTACATTTGTACTTCTTATTTGCATTGATTCCCAGTTAAACAAGAATACATAAATGCACAAAAATGAAAAAAAAAAATGAGGATTTTATTTACCTGTTGCTTTCTCCTCAAATCTTCTACGAGTTCTTTGATCATGGTAGCTAATATAACCAACGCCAAAGGAAGCACCGCCGAGAGGCTACTATACGGCGCCAGATCAGTGAATGACAAACATGCTGTCACTAAAAAGTACATATTTGCAACCCTTCTAAATTGCTCGAACAGAGATTTCGGTAAGAATGTGAAGACATTGTACTTGGTTGTAGAAATGGAGTTTGACGGGAAGTAGCTTAACGGGTTATCAGGAATTGGTTCATTATTTGTAAGTACAACCCGGGAGAAACCGGGCCCACCAAGCTGAGACTGCTCCGCCGGGTTGAAACTGGATCGGCCACAACCAAAGCTGTAGAGTTTACTCAGGCGAACTTTTCTTTGTTTTCTCCTCCCAGGTTCTGGCATGGCTGCTGGTTCTTATTAATTCCAGGATATGTTGGGAATTAACAAGCAAGAATAGAATA
This sequence comes from Carex pumila, assembly GCA_033356055.1. Lineage (NCBI taxonomy): Eukaryota > Viridiplantae > Streptophyta > Magnoliopsida > Poales > Cyperaceae > Carex > Carex pumila. The sequence continues at coordinate 149,948 of JARJHM010000698.1, forward strand.
GAATAGGAAGGAATAAGAGGAGAGAAAAAAACCCAACTTTGGGCAATAATGGATTTACTTGAGTGAAAGACAAGGTGCAACGATGAAGCAAAGCAAAGAATAGCAGAGAAATGCTACAACAAAGAAAACCCAGAACAGAGGAGCAAGGTAATCAATTAAAAAAATGACAAGGCGTGAGATTTGGATCAAGTAATGGAAAACCCAAAACCTTCAAACTAATTTTATTTCTGGTGAAATCTACGGTATATGTTATCCGCTAAGAGAAAAAGGATTTTTAGAATTACATATAAAGTGCTCGTATATAATGGAGCTTACAAGTTTCAGAGAGAGAGAGAGAGAGAGAGAGAGAGAGAGAGAGAGTGGAGAAGAGAAGAGATCCGTCGTAGAAGGCGGCACATCGCGTGAAGACTTCAAAACAAAAGAAAAATAGCTCAAAAAAATAAAAAATTAATCTTTTCCTTCTTTGACTTTGAATAAGACTGGATCCACTGTGACACCAAAGACATTTCCATCTAGAGAGGGTAGGTCCTGTGGGAACAAATATATTGAATCCGGATCACCACAAGGAAAGTATTCTGTGCGGAGTTTTTAATTTGGTTTATTTGTTTTGAATCGGACAGATTAAATTAGATCTTGTCTGAATTAAAAAAAAACTCAAAATTTGGTGAACTCTTAATTCAGTCCGTCCGATCCAAAACGAACGAATCAGGTTAGAAGCTCTGCACGGAAAAACTCCGCAAAGAATAGCATTCCATCACCCCAAGTATCTGAGGTGCAAGTGGTGAATTTGAACCATTCATTCTACTTGACACAAATCTCAAAGCATTCCTACAACCTCAACAGCTACCGGACTGGGTTTGACTTGAATGAAATTAATCTGGGCCGTCCATTTTTATTAATTGCACCTCAGGTACCGGGGGACACAAACTCAAATATATTTGTAGTTTGATGAACTCCAATACCGTTTGATTTACTTTAATATTCGTGTATACACATTTTAGAGCCCATCGAACTGAAAAGATTAGACCTAACTCCACTCTAATTTCCATCATGTTATTTCTTCTCCCAATGATGATCTTGGTTATATAATAAAATAATTTTTAATATTTTTTCTAGTAAAATATCTTAATTATTAAACCACAAGTACTAACCTAAACAATATATTTCGTTAATTAGAAAAAAAAAAAAACTCAGTGTGTATGTGTTTGTTTTTGTAATTATAGGCACATAAGAAACACAAATGACAACAGCTAAATTCCACATTGAGAGAAGTTTTTGTACCAATTGTTTATTTTCAAAATTATATTGGCAAGAAATTTCGAAAGTGACGTTGTTAGAAAACAAGCATATTTTTAATAAAATTCCATGTTTGTTTTGTGTAAAATTCAAGCGAGAGACAACAAAAGGTGGGATGTGCATGTGAATAGTGGAGGGAATAGAATTGAAGGCTTAACGGGTCAAATTTGGATTAGCTCGAGGTCCTCCCAGATAAATTAAATCCCATATGCACTCAAATATATTTGGATCTGAATCCATCTAATTAATTTATTTTTGTTCATGGGTTTGATGTCTAATTCTGTATACAACATTTAAATGTGTTACAGATTCATTCCAATTAGTTCCCCATTAATTGCGTACTTGTATTGACTAGAAGGATTCTCTTGAAAATTAAAATAAATTAAAAACTAAATTGACTAGAACAAAGAATCAAATTTGAATCACACCCGGGGAAACCTGGAAATTTCCAGTCAGTTGCATAATTTGGTCTAATACTACACGTGTTGTCAGAGAGAGAAATTCATAACGAAGAAAAAATAAAATTAAAAAGATGATCGATAGAATAATTTGGTGGCTTACAAAAATAAAATTTCTCAATTTTTTTTAATTAATCCAAATAAAAGGACAAATTTGTGATACTTATATGGCAACTTCAATCATGTTGTATGACTTAATTAATTAATTAATTAATAAAGAGCATATATGCATGTGCATGTATGATCCTGTGAATTCCTTTGACAAGTAAAAGCTTCCTTGCTTTCCCATTTAATTAATCTAGAAGCTCAATCTAATTAATGAGAAGCATGTGATCGATATGATGTACCTGTAATGCTCTTGTATTATTATGCTATATATAGTAATCAAGAGATAATGATGGATCTTCAAGAAGAAATCTTGCATTAAATTATGATATTATATATCTCACAGATAATATTTTTACCAGGGTTAAAAATGTAACTTTGGTTTTATATCTTAATCATATTTTATATCTCTATCTTCGTTTTTTAAAATTTAAATAGTCAATCTTAACAGCTCAAATTTCTCGATATTAAAATGTGCTTCGAGATCAAGTTATATATTTTGGAATTAAAAAAAAAGAGAGTATAAAATCACTACTTGTGTACCATAAAAAACAATAATTTTGTAACTATCTAAAAAAATAGTAAAATTTTCTAAAAGATATAAATTTTGGTCTCTAAGCACATTTTAATATGGATATTATGTTGAGTGGTTCGGATCGACTATTTAAATTTTGAGAACAAAGATAAAAATGTAGAGTATAATTGAGGCACAAAATCAATAATACATTTTAATCCTACTCATCTTTGCACCAAGTACTCAACTTAAATGTGTGTTATCTATCATTAATGTAAATTGCAACTCAAATATGATGCAATTTGAAAGTCTTTTTGTCTTCATTTATTAAAATATTAATCTATTCAATTTCAATACTTCATATAAACAACTTTGAAGTTTAATTTGATCAAATTTAATATTTGAACCTAATAACTAAATAATGGAGAAGCCATGTATGATTTTAGTTTTTGGAGATTGACAAAGTAAGCATTAGTTGTGAGGTTCCATCTGCCATCTTAATTTTGTAGTATAAATTAACAAACCTTGTCAAAGAAGATTGCTGAATAAATATTTTATTAGAATTAAAGTCAACATAGAGGTCCAATATATGAGCTAAATATCCTCTCCAAGTTTCCCCATCATAGAATAAGTATATCTATTTGTTTTCTAGATTCCCAAATTTATTGAGAAACGAGCTTAAATAAAAATTATAAAATTGTATGGCGATGCTTAATTGGTTTGTGAAAAAGATTAGAATAAATTGTTTGAAATGATCACGTTAGAAGTTTCAATTTTTGTAATGTAATACGAGGTCGCTTTAGATGTACAGAATTAGTTACATCTGGTGCTATTAGAATTTAGTAGGGATACCTGCCTTGTTTAAAATTCAAGGATTAATTTGTCATGTAACATTGAAGAGTTCTTTAATTTCTTATTTACCTCTGTATTTTTCATTATATCTAATATATTCCTCAACTATTTCTTTTATTTCTTATTTGCCCACAAATTTAATTATTCATATTTAATGAGTTATTTAAATCTATTGTTGCCAATAATACCCTTATTTCCATCTATCTCTTTCAATTATTTTTTCGTTCCATTGAAGCACCTGATACCTATGCATAATTTATTTTCCTAGTCATTATTCGTATTTTTTAATAATCAGTCGAGTGTTTCCATCAAGATAGTGCATGCTCAAATTCACTTATTCAAGTATATGCAAACAATCGTTCTCTAAAGAAAATTGAAATTTTCTCTCAAAAAAAGCATCAACCAATTGGTACCATGATACAATACCAACTAATAATTACATATTTTGAAAGTCCTTTCTGACTTTATACTACAAATTTTTGCCTGTGATTCGTTCTTTTACACCATTGGTTGCTTCTTAGGAGAATCCTATTGGTTGATAAATGTGATCAAGAGCTCTCATTTTGACGTTGTCTGATGAAATTTGAGAAATTTTGGAAATGGGGAGGAACAAAGGGATAAGGAGATTAATAGTGAATGGTAGGCGAAAGCATTGCATTTCATATTTTTAAGAATGTTGCACAACCTGGTTCCAGAGGTGTTAGGCACTTCTGTGGAGCGAAAAATTAATTTTGTGGGCATTTCATATTTTTAAGAATGTTGCACAACCTGGTTCCAGAGGTGTTAGGCACTTCTGTGGAGCGAAAAATTAATTTTGTGGGCAAATATGAAGGAGAGATGAAGATGAGGGTATTATTGGAAACGATAGATTTAAATGACCCATTAAATATGAATAATTAATTTTGTGGGCAAATAAGAAAGGAAAAAAATAATTGAGGGATATATTAGTAGGGGTGAAAACGGAGTCGGATTATCCGGCGGATATCCGCTCCGTATCCGGATATAATCCGAATTCGGATAATTTTCGGAAATTCATAAAAGATCCGAATACGGATACGGAGTCCTAAACGGAGCGGATATCCGGATTATCCGGATTCGGATAGTTTGGCCGGACCCATATAAAAGAGAAATAAATATTTGCTATAGGTGGAATTTGAACTCATGTCCTCTCATCTCAATGTCTTTTGGCTAAACTTCAAACCACTACACCACAACATTTTTTGTTACCATACACTTATTTAATATATATATATATATATATATACTATATGAATAGATTATCTCCCATCTCTTATAAGTTCATTAATATTTATATTTAATGTTTTAATTAATATTTGTATCTTAAAAGTTCATATATCTTAATTATCCAACCATTATTTGTTTTATATCTGTATTCGAATCCGTATCCGTAGACTATCCGTTCCGTATCCGTATCCGTTTAAGGCGAATTTGGTTTTGAATTTTGATATCCGTTTACTATCCGTATCCATATTCGTATCCGTTCATTATCCGACGGATATGGATATGATATCAACACTATCCGCTCCGTATCCGCTCCGTTTTCACCCCTATATATTAGATATAATGAAGAGTACAGGGAGTAAATAAGAAGTAACCCAAAATTCAAAGTTTGAAATCATACTCCACAATTAATTAGTCTTCATGCCATAAGAATAACTTTTCAATACAACACCCTTCAACTACCCAACACAACTTAGTCTATGCTCTAAATAATAATTCCGTTGAAATTTCATCCGATTGAGAGACCAATAAATACCTGAAATAAAACTAGCGGACTAAGTTGTAGCACAGTGACATATCATGTTACTAAAATATATTGAATGCTTCAATAACAAATTCAAACGGTTATATTCGTTTTAATTCATGAGTGATGTATTTACATACAAAGATTATAATTTTTTTTAATTCATTTAGTATAAAGTCAACTTGTCAAAAAATAAAGATTTATAAAAAAAATAATGCAATAATTTTTCATTATTTTTTACCGCTTGATTTTATACTAAATAAATACAAAAATTTATAAAAAATTATATATGTAAATACATCACTAATAAAGTAGTTAGATTGGTTTAAACAATTTAAATTTGTCATTTTTAAGAGGTAGCATAGCATGTCACTATGCTACAGGTGACACACTAGCTTTTCCCAAATATTTGTTGCATGCAATTAGTGTTAATTAGTGCACATTTAATTATGTGTTACTTTGTTTATCTTTGATAACTAAAAAAAGGGGGTTGTTTACTTAAAATACCATATGCCAATAAAGCAATCAAGCTTAATTTCTTCTACAATTTTGTCTATATTATCTAGAAGGGTGGATTAAGTTATAATGAGAGGTGTTGAATTATGATGGTGATTTAAAACCGATGTATCTATTATTCCATTGACTTGAAGTCTTGAATTTGAATTAAGTGGCTGACATGAGCACAATGAGACCATTAGGCATTAGCGTACCTAGAACGTTAAATAGATTTTTATTTATTTATTTGGGGAAGGCGGCTAACAATCGTCCCTGATGACGCATTTATAAGCAATTTTTCTTATGCCAAGCTGTAATTAAGAATCTACTCCACCCAAAAATAATTAAGAATTACAATTTTCAATATTCCTTCTTTATTCTTATTTTATATAATTTGAGCTACATTAACATCCACATATCAAATAATTGAACGTCATATATTTATCTTCCTTTTTAAAATTGAAAATATCAACAGTATAAACTATGCAACTTTTAAATAGTACGGACTATTATATATGAGGTAAATTATGGAACTAAAAACTCATATTTTATTTTTCGTCTGATTTAAATTGTTCAACACGATCTCTATATTAAATATGTTTGAAGAGATGGATTATGATGCATTGCAATGCATAGGTATCATTGTGCATTGGATCATAAATCACAAATTCAAAGTCTAAATGATTAATCCAAACCGTTCATCTTGTTCTTCATATTAGTATGTACTTGGAGACCAAATTTTATATTTTTTGAAATTTGTTTACTATGTATTAAGCCACTTTGAAAATAGTTGATCCGGTAATCCAGAAATTTTTACTGTTCATCCGAATTTTCAGATTTTCAAAGTTACTTAATAAATAGTAAAAAAATTTCAAAAAAAATGTAAAATTTGGTCTCCAAGCACATTTCAATATGGAGATCATGTTGAGTGGTTTGGATCGGTTGTTTGGATTTTCAAAATAAAAATATAGTTTTTTACTGTTCACCCGAATTTTCAGATTTTTGAAGTTACTTAATAAATAGTAAAAAAATTTAAAAAAAAATGTAAAATTTGGTCTCCAAGCACATTTCAATATGGAGATCATGTTGAGTTGTTCGAATCGATCGTTTGAATTTTCAAAATAAAAATATAGTGCCATAAATTACCAACTCATTTTACATAATTCAATGTATCCCATCTCTCTGTATATATTAAGAATCAAATCCATAAGTTAACGAAACTATTTTTTTTTCTATTTATGCGTATATACCTACGTACGCCAAGGTCTATCTAATCAGAAAGTGAAAGCGAATCTATCTGACTATGCATTGAACATAATTAATAAAAATATCTCTCTCTGTCACATCTTGTAGGATGGGATTTATTATGTTATTTGATTTATGATCAATTATATTGCCTTCTTTTTTGCATAGTCGATAATTTGATAGACTTTTATTATATTGGTTAATTTTCATTTTTTTATATTTAAAAAAAGAGATGAGCTACGGTGAACTATAGAGTAAAATACGTTTATACTCCACGTAATATTTTCATTTATAAAATTCAAACAACCGATCCGAACTGCTCAACATGATCTCCATATTGAAATGTGCTTGGAAACTAAATTTTACTTTTTTAGGAATTTTTTTACTATTTATTAAGCCACTTTGAAAATCTGAATGAATAGTAAAAATTTCTGAATCACCAGATTGGCGATTTTCAAAGTTGCTTAATAAATAATAAAATGATTCCAAAAAATGTAAAATTTGGCCTCTAAGCACATTCCAATATGGAGATCATATTGGGCAGTTTGAATCGGTTATTTGAATTTTCAAAATAATTTTTTTTTTGTCATGAAGTACAAAACCTCTTTTACTTCATAGCTCATCTCTTTAAAAAGAGCTGTAGCATGTAGCTCTCTTTTATGAACACGTATCATATGCATTAACTCAAAAGATATTATTTTGAGTTAATACATTTTGGCCGTCTAATTTTAAACAGAACCAATCCAGCCGCTTAATTTTAACACATGATATCTTAAATATTAGTGCAAATCTAATCCGCACGTATTTAAAAGATATCGGATGGTCTAAATGCATTAGATTGCCCGAGTTAATGCAGAGGATTCGAATTCCTCTTTTATAGCATTGTCGCATCATCCATGTATAACAACTCCCCGCCAAGCATATGTTGACACGTGGCATCTTCTGATTTATCCACGAACAATGGGCTGAATGTTGACATGTTGTGGCCCGGGCAAAGATATTTCCATTCGACCTTAGTTTTTGAAATAAAAAAGTTATTGTCATATACTGATATAAAACGACAATAAACTCAGAACAGAGAATATATATGCAACTGTTGTAAATATAAATGCACTTTATTGTAACAGAAATATAAACAATTTAATAAGTACTATTTTGATTTAACAATTAATCAAATCTTGTATTATATAGATTCTAGTTTACTGCATTGTTTGTTAAAATTTGTATCACACTATGTTATAATTGTTATTAAGCATAGATGTGTTATTTTGGGTTTTGTAAAGTTAAAATAATTAAGCTTCAACAAAATCAATTAAACATTAAACTAAATAATCAATTTTTGGACCCCTATCATTGTACTGTTAAATTTACATTATATCTCGTTATAATTGTTATTACTTATTAGAAAGTATATTATTATTATTATTATTATTATTATTATTATTATTATTTATATTTGTATTATGCCGGTATCAAAATTTAACGGTCGCTTTTCTGATTAACATTAAAATTTTAAACCATTAAATGATCACTCCGCCACGGTTAAGTGCCCTTAAACATTTTGTAAATTTTGGTTAAAATCAATATCTAAACTTATAAAGCATAGTTTCGATTAAAAAAAAATTCCAAACAAGATTTGCATTAAAAAAAATGAAACAAAAGAAGAAAATATCTTACTGTGTACTATTTTTTATTTTTTATTTTGGTACAACTAATTAAATTACGCTTTTGGTTACACTCTTCCTAGGATGCTTGTAAGAATACAAGTATAATATGAATATTAATTAGGGCTAACGCATGCTCTCACATCACCCGTTGAAGATTATTGACATTTTTTAGCACATTGAGGTGAGATGTCAACTCTTCAACCAATTAAATATTTGCTGCCTACTGATTAAGTGTGCCAACATTAAATAAATTATTAGTTGGAATAAAGTGTTATTTAGACTTAATGAAGTGTCATTATACCAATTGGCTAGCTAATTATAACCAACCAGGTGTTGATAATTACCAATTGATACAAGGAGAGAGAAATAACAAGAGGGCTAAAGTTGCAAAACAGTTAGATATGCCAAAGTGCATACCCCACAATGATTTTTCCAACAAAACCAACACCAACTGGCAACTGGTACAACAATGAGATAAGAGAGGCGACAGCCCGACTTTTTATTTTTACTCATTTTCTAAAATATTTTATTAAAAAGAATTCTCTTTTAGAGTTTTTTTAAAAAAAATACCCAAGCCGTATAAAAAAAATCTACGGCTTGGATTTTTTATTTTTTAATTAACTAACCAAGTCGCAAATTTTTTCTGCAACTTGAATATTTTTTTTTTTTTTTTTTTTTTGAAAGAAGTGGCATAACCATCGATTTTCATATAACAAAAATTATACAATATCCAATTAGTATCAATCGGCTGGTGCCAATATATCAACAAAACAAAACAATATATAGAAACCTATTACAACATAGCATAACCAAAACAAGTAATCAACAAGAAAACATAACGTATTATAACACAAAAAAAAAAACCATGAACATGCCAATAGTCACAAAAGACCTTGTATGCCTATAAATTGGAGTTGGTCACATTAGCTACCAAAGCTGTCCCTGGTCTATGCATATGAGTTGAATCTTGGATAACCTCCATGGGAACCATAATGGAACCTATCAGGTCCTTCAAATCAGAAGACAAGATTAGATTAAGTTAGTTATAGCTATAATCTTGGCTCCTAAAATCTGTACAGTGTAAATATGACCTGCATTAAATAAAATTCTGTTTCGGTCAAGCCATATAATCCATAAAATGGCCCCCCGAATAATCTCAACTAAATTAGCATTTTTGAGAGGGATGCAATATTCCAAATCCCATAAATCAACAATATAATTACATACAAAAACAAACCTATTATACGTTGCAATCCAAGCCCATATAGATCTAGCATAATGACAATTGACAAATAAATGATCAACCGACTTCATCTCAGAACAATACCAGACCACCCCCCTTTTACTAAGGTTATCACTTATTAATACTCTATTTTGCTTAACTAACCATAAATTTTTTTTAATTTTGAGGGGGATGGTAGCACCCCATATACTCTGAAATTCCAGATTAGGAACCTCACCATAATCGAGCCAACTATAAAAAGAATGAACTGTAAAATTGCCATGTGGAGTCCATCTCCACAAAATCTGATCTGGTAACTCAAAACTCTACAATTGGTTAACTAGAGAGCACCATTCTATAAGATAATCCCCATGTAATTGTCTCGCAAATTCTAAGTTCATAAAAGCACCTGACAAAACCTCATGCACAGTGATATATTTGTTATATGTAATATGAAATAGGTTAGGGTATTCATCAAACAATACAATCTCATCATGCCATTTATCGAGCCAGAATCTAACATTCTTACTATTACCCACCTTCTAAGAAGAACTAACTTGTATAATATGAGGAGGGTTCAAACACCTCCATTTTTAAAAACTTTAATAACTCAAAATTTAAATCTTAAAATTCAAAATAAAACAGTTGAATATGAACTACATCATTGTATCTATGCATTTGTAAAAAATTATGACATTTCAACTTTGTTTTGGTTGTCACCTTGAGCTTGTAAAAATGTATACTAATGTAAATAATTTCTAGATATTGATTCATATAAAAGTTTTTAAAAATGGAGATGATTTATCAAGAACGAATCTTGTTGCTTTGAAAGACTTAATTCACGATTCAACCAAAAGGGCGAGAGGAAAATCTTGGCATCAAGAGTCTTGTTTCGCGCTCATAGAGATGGTTGTTGCTCCACCACATGCTTTGATATTCCATAGAAAACGACATGGAATCAGGTATTGTATTCTGCACTAAAGATTATATTTTAAGTCTTTTTGACATATAACGATCCTTAGGTTAAGGTGATGATTGTTTCTTCATTTTCGGAGTGCAAGTGCTTGACCTCTAAATGAGATGTAAGTATTTGATATCTAGATAAGGCATAATTGTTTGACTTTTATGATTCCTAACAAAATATACTTGAAAATTATTTTTTGAATTTTTTAGTAATTTTTAAATAGATAAAAAATTACTACTTCTAGATTCAAAATCTTTAGATCACGTGATTTTTCACTTATCTAAAAAATAGTAAAACATTCTCAAAACTAAAATTTGATATCTAAAAATATTTTTATATGGAAGACTATATCAACAAATTCAAATTGATTGTATGAACTTTGTAAATGAAAATATCGATTCATGATATGAATTGTTTCACACTTTGCAAAGTAGCGTAGCATCGCTTCTATTATATTTAACAGTTGAGCCATTATTTAAGTAAATCAGATCCTCAACTTGTTTCCTTCTGTTTTGTTCTTTTAATAGATCCAATATTATTGCAGAGTTGTTAAAACTCACCTGCTAAATAGAGCAACCCAATAAAGGGGTACACAGACAATTCCAATTTTTTCCTGGCAACGCAAGCAAGATAATAAAGCCAACGCTCTGTGACAGCTGATTTGTTTTATTTGTGATGTGTAATTAAATCTTTGATTTTTTTATTTGGATATTTTAGAGTAATGCGACATCAATTTTGTTCAAACTCGAGGGGGCTAATAATCTAGAATTTATATGAATGATGTGTGGGGGGAGAGATTGCACTATACCTAAAATTAAGGATAAGATAGAATGATAGATAGTCAAAGAATCCAAATATTCTGCCTAAAATAGTGTTTATTTTTTACTAAAATACCCTTCAACTACCCGCACAACTGCTGTTGGCATTGCTAGAGCAGGGCTAGGCATATCGACACTACACACATTTATATTAACACAACAATTTTACAAAAATTTAATATATAGACAATTTTAACCTTCATTAAATGTTTCTCTAACTACCATTTTGTTCATAATGTAATTAATATAGTGATCATTAAATTATTTAGTTTCCATAATTACTAGATTTTTTTTCCCTTTTTTCATATTTTGCATTCATGTAAAATCAAAAGGTACATAAATTTGTTGATCTTTCCTTTTTCTCATGACTCATGGTACGTATTTAACTTTTTTTGTAAATTTATTTATTTTTATATTAAGATATACTTGCTTTAATATATGATATATTCCAACTCAAATATTTTTTTTATTTTTTTTCTTCTTTATTTTGATACTTATAATCTATTAGCCTATTTTAATTAAAATTATTAGCAATTTTTTTATTGATGTTTCTGTAATTAATTTATATTTGTTAATTGAATATATTTATCAATCCCCTAACTTATCAGAAGAAAACCTTGAAAATTAAGTTTTGAATTATGCAAATGAAAACAATCAACTTCTTAATTTGAAGTTTGAAAATCGTGATGATATACTTCATGTTGTTCGTAATTTATATGGTGCTAAAGGCTATGTATGCTAACAATTTGCGGATTGTGACCAAATAAATTTGTTAGTTTGTAGTCTTTTGTTGTACTTTTAATTTATTATTTTAATTATAAGTTGAATGTCAAATTATTCATGATAATTTGCATTCAATATGTTTTTTATATAAATAATCATGTTGTTTTCTTAGTGTTATTGCGTAAAAAAAGAAGATAAAATGTTAATAGATAATTTTTTTATAGTAGATTGTTAAATATTTTTTTGTGAATTCATACAAAATAAATCGATATATACAATATTTATAAATTTTAATAATATAATAAAATCAATTCACTGTTGTAATTTTCTCAAAAAATCTTAAACATTTGATTAAAATAAATAATGAATACTTATTATACGATAACATAAAGTTTATACACATATTTTATTGTAACTTTTAAGGAACATATTTTGAAATAATATATGATAAAAAAAAAAAACATATTTTTTATGAAGTAACATACCTTATAAAACATAACTTTTAAGAAAAAACAATTATATGCTAATATATGAGAGAGAACTGCTTTTTAAAGGAAACACTTAATGAAGGCTAAAATTGTCTATATAGTAAAATATTTTGATGATGTTGTGTCAATATAAAATTAAGTTGTTTTAATATCATCACCCCTAGAGCAGGGGCTGTTTAGTCAGAAATGTGGAATCTTCTAGAAATAACATATTTTAAAAGGAGCCAAGTTGGAAAGGATATGCTCTAGTGACTTTCTATAATTTTTATATTCTCCAGTTATTAGTGACAATAAGAGATGCCAGGGGGAACCCGTCTTTATAACTTTGTACTTGAAAAATATAAAAACAAAGAAAAACAAAGATACAATTTTGTTTCCTTTCTTTGCAAATTATTTTGCTTTGATGCAATTCTTTTCAAATATAGCTCCAGTATGGATGTAGATACGTGCCATCTTATCCAGTCATGTTGTGACCTGTGAGTGCTGTGTTGTGCTGATATCAATTAAATTTGTACATATTGTATTGTAATTAAATTGAAATGGCTGGTTATGATATGTTGATCACGTCATGATTAAGACACGTTATGACCATATGTGTCGTGCCATTTAAGTTAGTGCATTTAAAATTTACCATTAGATAAATATCTTGATTACTTGTAATTTGCATGATCACGTGTCATATTGTGCAGTGATCAAATCAATTCGCTTGCTATGTTGTGCTGATTTTTTTAAAAATAATCACATTTTATGATGATATCTCCGGTTATGTTGTATTTTTTTTTTTTTTTAAATCTCTAGTCTATATCTCTATATTTTAGTTCCAATTTGTCAAATTTACGGTCTCTTAATAATTTTTATCTTATTTTTTGAAATCTTTAAAGAAACTGTAAAGCCGTGAGCGAAACTAAAAAACTCAATTTTTTGGTAGCCAGCCAACTGTGCTAAAGCCCCCATCTCTCTTCGTATTTAGTTCTTGGAAATCAGAAATTAGATAATCACGCAGTAAAAAAAAGAAAAAGAAAGCATTTAAATAGCGTGTCACTGTGAAATGGCCTCAAGCCTTCAGCTCACATGGGACAGCTCAGTTTTTGTTATCACTTGGGAAATAAAAATGTACAAGCCCCGACCTACATTTATTTTCAAGAATTGATAAGGACATCTGAACTACAACTTTGTTTGATATTAGAGTTAGGCTAATATGACATTAGTGTTATTTGAAACTAAATAACATCACATTTTAAATTCTTAGATCTGCTTTAAGATTCGTACAAAATAAAGTGCTTGAACAGTAAAAGCGGATATTATGAATCTTAAAGCAGATCTAAGGATTTAAGATGTGGTGTTATTTAGTTTCAAATAACACCAATGTCATATTAGCCTAACTCTTGATATTAAGAAACAGAGTTAATTGGATTTGTGTATAAATTTAGAAACAGAAGGGCCTAAATTTACGTTTAATATAAAAAAAGGCCCATTAAAGGCCCATAGTAACTACGGATCACACTTTTCTTTTTTTTTATTCATGTACATCCACACTTTTTTATAGCACAAAAAATGTCGAATCTTTCATTCGTGTGGACATTAGACATGATTCTCTAACCTCTATCTATCCACAACATATTTGCTTAATACTTGTTTGTTAATTACTGATGGATAATTTAAATCTCTAGTTTACCACTTTTACACACATTAACTAACACTCAATATATGCAGATTGACACTTCAACCAGATTACTACTTTACATGACCAAGATCCAACCAAAAATATCATTATAAACATTTAATGTGTTACAGGTAGACTTTCAACTCAATTACAAGTTTACAACTTTATCCTGATGTGTTTAATATATCATGATAATTAAGAACAAATATTTGTTATTAACCAGCACAGGTTCCAATTTATACTTGCATGACACAAACCCTTTATTCTTATATTTTGCACATGCAAAATTTTCACCTATACCCACGAAAAGGCTTCTCAAAACACAATTTTCTTGATACGCAGCCATATTTTTATTTTAAAGCTTAAGAGTTCTAAATATTGAAGTTGCAGAAGAGCCCTCGGAAAAATTTGCATCTCGACATAGAAGCCTTATAATTATGTCACAGCATCGATCGACTCACGACAGAATTGCCCCTACAAAAAAAGTATTTTATGTTATCTAAGGCATCTCTTATTACAATTCAAATAGAAGAAACAATAATTATAACCTGGAAAACCATGAAATGCCTACTTATACCTACTGTATAAGTTTTACCAGTAAGGATATCAGTATTGATACCAAGCAAGACCAGTACTGAGGATCATGATATAAAAAGAAATAACGGTCTTATCTGAAAACATTTTGTTTTTTTGTTCTTTGTTTTTAGGATAGAATATGCTCACATGAATTCTACGACAATAGCAGATGCACCGCCTCCACCATTGCAAACACCTGCTACTCCATACTTTCCTTTTCTATGTCTAAGCGCCTGAGCATCGGCAATTTATCAAAATGTGAAGGGCTTTATTGTAACTTTCCTTTTGCAAGAAGATTTGTACAAAATAGGATCAAATTTGAAAAAAATCATACCCCTACTAAAGTGACTATGATGCGGGCCCCACTACAACCGATTGGATGGCCCAAAGAGACAGCCCCACCATTCACATTTAACTTCTCCTGAAAAATAAAACGCAAGAGTTTGAACACATTACAATGTAAAAAATGCAAATATACCCATTTATCATGTTAAATTGCTATGTTTGTACTTACTGAAGGGATGCCAAGAAGTCTCTGATTGGCCAAAGCGACAACCTAACAAAAGAAAAAAAAAATACTATTTCTAGAAATGGAAAGCAAGCAAAAAAAGCATTTTATAAAAAAGTGAAATGAAAAGTCAGAGAGGGGGCAAACCGCAAAAGCTTCGTTTATTTCATACAAGTCAATTTGGGAAGCATTTAAGCTGGCATTTGATATCGCTTTTGGGATAGCCAGCGATGGAGTTGTTGTAAATAACTCTGGAGCCTGAATTAAAATTTTCATTTTATTAGGATCTTCTTAATTTTAAAATTAAATTATCTAATACTTGACTTAAGCTATACCTGAGCAGCATCTGCAAAACCCCTTATTTTTGCGATAATTTGTAGACCTAATTCTTTAGCCTTCGCTCCACTAACTAGTACCAGTGCTGCTGCACCATCACTTGTCCCAAAAACAAATAAAAAAACTATGAATTCCTGTATCACACTTGACTAAAGTTTCAAAAAAAACATTAAAAAAAAATCCTGACCTAATACTAGAAGAATTTCCAGCAGTCACAGAGCCACCTTTTTTAAAACTGGGACCGAGCTTCTTTAGCTTTGATGGATCAAACTAAAGCATAGAAAATATTTGAGAAAACCATATCATCTGATTATTATTGAGGGTATATAGGTAAATGATCCAAAACAAAAATTTACTTTTGCGAGACTTTCATCCTTGTCAATAATTTTAGATGAGTTCCCTCTCCCAGAAGAAATCTCAACCTAGAAAATCATTATTATATTAATAAAAGGAATCTTAGATACAGATTTGAATGCTAATTGTAAAAAGGAAAAATTCAAACCGGAGTTATCTCCCATGCAAATGCACCGCTATCTCTTGCGGCTATACCTCTCTTGTTTGTTTGAATTGCATACAAGTCCTATAATTAATTATGTTCACAAAAGGGTTTGTCAGGAAAATACCACTGTAGAGGATAAATTACCATCTATACCCCTCCTGTCCTCATTAATTTTGAATTTTTTAAGGGGCTGAAATGACAATTTTCTGATAAAAATATACCTGTTCTTCTCTAGAGAAAGAATATTGATTTGAACACAACTCGGCGCACATTCCCATCGGGAAATTGTTATAAACATCCCATAAACCGTCTTTTAACATTCCATCGATCAAAGTATCGTGCCCAAATTTGGAACCCTTCCTACAATGATTAAATTAAAAATGTGAGTTGTAGTAACTGATGAACAATTTCATAACAAGGTAACAGAAATATGATATCTTGATTTCCAAACCTTGCCTCGGCGATATATTTTGGGGCATTAGACATGCTCTCCATGCCTCCAGCCACTACTATGTCATTTGTGCCAAGCTGTATACTTTGTGCCGCAATCATGACAGCTAAAAATTTACATTAAAAACATGAATATATATTCTCGATCCTTGCGAAAAAAAAAATGTGGTGAGTTTTTACCTCTGACTATCATTCAAGGAGGTTAACTGGTACTGGTATGGTACAAAACATTGCTGGTACAGGAAAGGTACGGTAGTTGTTTTCATGGTTCAGTGTGCAAAATTACGTATAAAACCCTTACCCTTCATGCCCGACGAACAAACTTTGTTGACAGTAGTACAGACAACTGAATTAGGTATACCGGCACCTAAAGCTGCTTGTCTGGCAGGAGCCTGACCCAAATTAGCACTCAACACGTTACCAAAATAGACCTCTTGTACCAGTGTTGGGTCAATGTTAGCCCTCTCAAGAGCACCTGAAAGAAAAGGTAATATATTAAATAAAAAAAAAATCTTATAAGAAAAAGAATATTTCAGCAAATTCGATATGATTGGTACTTCACTTTAGGTTTTTTTTTTTGGGCTATGCAGCAGTGCAGCCTATGGTTGTATACTTGTATATTCCTATTTTTTCTTTATTTTTCTTTCTTTCCAAAACCTTGTTCTCTTTTTCATTACCAATGAGAGAAAACTTGGTATTTCACCTAACTAATTTACAAAAAGAAAAATAAAATCTGGGAACTATATATGTGTATCATTAGTTACAATTTTATAAAAGTATATACACTTCTTGGATAACTTCTATTTTCCATAGGTGAAAAGCAATCACAATTGATCCAGAAATAAACAACTTATCTTACTTCTAATTGCGATTGAGCCGAGTTTAGTTGCTGAGAGAGAAGACAAAGAACCCAGCAATGCACCAATTGGTGTGCGCGCAACACCGGCAATACATACATCTTAAAAATAAAAAAAATTAATTAAAAAGGTGAAAAAAGTGGGACTAAATTTCAAGCCCAAATATTAAAATTTGGAAATAAGGTATAATACCTCTGGGATTCAAGTCCTCATAAAACATACTATGCGCCATGGAAAGAGATTCTGAAATGATATTATGAAAACATAGCTATGGGTAAATAATTGAGCAATGAAGTGAAACCCCTTTTCCAAAAGATGAAAGTGTTTGACATTTATGGTATTACAATTTTTTACGAATTTAAAGAGGGCATGATCGTTTCGTTACCAGAAATTAAAAATTCTTACCGCTAATTGAAGATTAATCTCAGGCGATAACCAAGTGATGAAAGAATATGACGAAATCGAACGCAATTTCAGATTAGGAAAATCAGAGTTCAGCTACCAAAAATCTAAAATTCTAATCTCTGAGAAGAGGAGAGAAGAACAGTGAAGAACTCCAGCGTTCGTTAAAGGGAATTTAGATCAGCGTGATTCTGACATGTGGGGCCATGAAGAAAAGAAAAGAAAAATGAACTCTTGGTTTAGGTTTGTTTTGATTCTCTGTGAACCTCAGTCGTACCTATTTCTGTGTGCTAAATGGTAATCATTCTATAATTGACAAATTCGGCATTCGGAAGTAATTAATAAGATTAAAAAATTTATTTTGGGTATCAGGTAGTATGGTTATAATTTGATAATGATTTATATTTTGTAGTACATTTAAGTATATAAAAAAATTAAGTTTAAAAAAAATAAAATAACTTAAATTATGCAAATAATTACAAACTATTCATGATAAATTCATAAAATTCGCTAACAATTCATAAAATGAATCAATAACTAGATGTTGACAATAGAAATTCGATGCAACTAAAAACTAATTCATCTTTAGTCAAAATAATTTGAAAACTTAATAGTTCAATTATAATGACATTTGATAGGTAATCAAAGCAAACTTAATTTGTACCAAATTGGATATACAACATAACCAAACTATAAAGAAAAATCACTGCAATTTTTATTTTTATTGATAAGTATTTTCTTTGTTATCATCATGGTCGACAAAATTATTTAGTTTTCAATATATTCATTTTTATTAATAAATTTGTATAATTTTTAGTTAATAATAATAATTCAAAACAAGGTTAAGATATTACATATGAATTTTTATTTTCCATAAAGTGCACTTGTCAAATCGGAGCAACTTTCTCTTATCTAATTCATTCTTTATTGGTATTCTAAGTTATATTACTTTTACACTATAATACTTTTGAGTCGCTCAAACTTTATTTCATGAAAAATATTTTTCTTCATTTATATTTGTATGCTTCTGCACATCATTATAACCAGAGTTGTATTTAGTTATGGTTTTTTCTCGTTTTGCAATGGAACCACATAAGCAGATCAGTTGCTTTGCATACAGAAGATCAAACACACGCAAACCCAGAAGGATAGAATGCAATTTAAAAAAAAATGGATAACCATTTAAAACAAAAGATAACAAAAAGGATAAGAACAAAAGGTAATTCGTTTAGTTTATGAAATATACAAGAAACTTTGCGTATAAAAAGTTCTAACTTTCATGTTAATATCCTCTGAATATGGACTTAAAATCTAATAAAACTTGAATTAAATGAAAAAAAAGCAACACATCTGCTCGCATAAAAAGTGACAGGGTCTTGTCTTTTCGCCACTTGTCAGTATATGTTCGATCGGATTAAAAATTTTACTCCTAAAATTTGTAAGGTGCGATACAACTAGCGATCATATAAGAAGATTCAGGTTCTGTAATTTGAGGTGTGATCAGTTAAAATAATTTATGAGGAGAGTATAATAACCGATATTTTTATTTTTACTCATTTGTTAAAATATTTTAATAAAAATAAACAAGATTTGATCAAAAATTTTAAAATACTCGAAACACGAAAAAAAATCCGTGGTCCTGAATTTTTATTCGGAATTGAGAAAAAAATTTACAGCCCCAAATAAATATTCAGAATCGCAGAATTTTTTCACGGCCCGACCTTTTTAATCCAAAACGCTCCAATTCTATTCCATGCGTAATGCGTTGAGCTGCTGATTGGCTGGGGAATAGGTGGGTCCCATTGATTAGGCTTAACGACAAACAACTCTACCGATGTTTCTGAATTTTATGAAATCAACTTCGGCCCAACTTAGTC